>JAANDH010000622.1:0-29949 GCA_011799765.1 Nymphaea thermarum | reverse complement strand
ACTAGATGTTAAGAATGCATTCCTCAATGGTGACCTCGAAGAAGAAGTATATATGCATATGCCTCCAGGATATGAAGAACCAGAAAAATGTTGTAAGCTAAAAAAGGCCTTATATGGCCTTAAGCAATCGCCCAGAGCGTGGTTCGAACGATTGAGAAGAGTGATGATACGTCATGGATACAAACAAGGAAATGGAGATGACACTCTGTTTGTGAAGAAGAAGGAGAGTAGGGTTACTCTCCTGCTGGTCTACGTGGATGACATGATTGTCAGAGGAGATGATGAGGAGGAGATTATCAAGCTAAAAGGGTTATTGGCTACAGAATTCGATCTCAAAGATCTTGGCAAGCTAAGGTATGTTCTTGGTATGGAGGTTGCTAGGTCTAGTACTGGTCTTGTACTAAACCAAAGGAAATACACATTGGATCTACTGGAAGAAACTGGTAAATTGGGATGTAGACCTGCTCCTACCCCATTTGACACTGGGCACAAGTTGAGTCTTAGAGATGGAGAGCCTCTCTGTGAAGAAGACAAGGGAAGATATCAACGTCTGGTTGGGAAGTTGATTTATCTTACCCTCACGAGACCTGATATCACCTTTGAGGTGAATGTTTTGAGCCAATTCATGCATCCACCAACCGATGCACATCTGAAGGCTGTGGACAAAGTACTATGCTACTTGAAGAAAAATCCTGGCAAGGGACTCCTGTATGTGAAACAAGAGACTGTAGAAATCGAGGGCTATTCTGATGCGGATTGGGCAAGTTGTGGTGATACCAGACGATCTACGACAGGGTACTGTGTCTACTTGGGAGGAAACCTTGTTGTATGGAGAAGCAAGAGACAGGATGTTTGCTCTAGATCTAGTGCAGAGGCAGAATATAGGGCAGTTGCTATGGGAGTGTCAGAATTACTATGGTTGAAGATATTGCTGACTGACATTGGAATAGAGATTGAATGACCTATGAAGATGTATTGTGATAACAAGTCTGCAATCAACTTAGCCAACAATCATGTTCTTCATGACCGAACAAAGCATGTTGAAATTGATCATCACTTCATTCGGGAAAGAATTGATGCGAAAGAGTTGATCTTACGTTACATGAAGTCTGAAGACCAAACTGCTGATGTTCTAACAAAAGCTCTTCCTTCAACTTCATTTGAGAGGAATGTATTCAAGTTGGGCATGTTTGATATGTATGCCCAACTTGAGGGGGAGTGTTGATAGATCATGTGTTTTGGGTCCGGATCCATACCCGACCCGTCTTGTAGCCCGTGTTGGGCACTACTTAAGTCATGTAACCCTAATCCTTATGTGTGAATGAGAATCTAAGGAGAGAGAGAGTCTGGCAGCTAGTGGGCACCAACTCCTCCTCATTCGTAGTTTTTTCTCCCTCGAGTTGAGGGTTTTCTACGTTATTGCGTGCACAAACTTGATAAAAATAATGGAAGCTGAATCTGGTTTACGGTTTGGAGAATGCTATCATCCTTGAAAATTTCTGGATACTAAACTTGGGTCTGATTCAGGTTTTTCTAAAATACATCAATGTTACTAAATTTGTATAAGCCTAAACTAAATGCTTGAATTGTAATTCATAAAATATGGTTCTATTTCTATGTCGTCTATTTGATGGTACAGAATAAGTTAATAGAACCATGGCAAGAAGCCTTGCTAATCTACAACTTCTTACTCTTACAAATTTGTCAAGTATGGTGGTACAAATCTCATGCACTATGATGTTTGGACACAAAGCTAAAAGTAGACTTCTACTTTACCTACGACAGCTTGGTTAGACTAAAAAGGGAAAGGAAAATTCTCTTTCTGAGAAATAAGTATAGTATGGTATAGCTGATCAGGCAGTTTAGAAAATGTGTGTCGGTTGTTTAATTCTTATGGATGCTACTCTTTTCGACCGTAAATGGTGAAATCTCAACACTTTAGTTGATGGGAGTACCATACTCCACCTAGATTCCGAATGCAGTGTAGGACCACCAAGGTTGGGGGATTTTGAACAGGGTAGAGGGGGATTTTTTTCATTACTCTTTTCCATCTTTATTTTTTCGAATATTAACATGTTTGAATTTGAATATGAATGAAAAAAAAAATCATATCTGAATCCAAGATCATCTTTCATTTTATTGAGTTCAATGCTATGAGATCGCTCACAATAGGCTGATTTAAGTTTATGACCGAGTGAGATGCATCAATTTTTATATATTTTTTTATCAAATATCTCAAGAAAAATATTTTTTATTGTTTTTCTAAAATATTTCATGTATTTTTATAGTAAATGATTCTTTAATTGTTTTCCACACATTCCCAGCTAATTCAGTGAATCGGCCAATTCACCGAATCAGCAGCCTCAATCGATTTGGCTAAACTGATTCTGGCGACCCAGGTTGAACCCCAGCCATCATTGTCGTGGGGGACAAAAATATGAAAAAACAAGATGAATGTATGATGTTGATCTTCAATAAATCTTAACCCTATAAATGAATGCAAAAAATATATAAACAATAAATCGTGAAAATACGATGTTTAGTTGAATAATGTCAAATTGAAATTTGAAAAGTATTAAACGTCCGTCGACCTATTAACAGAGACATCTTTCCCCCTCTGTCTCTCTCGCTCTCGCGCTTGCCTCTCGCTCTCCCGCTTGCTATTCTCACTCTCTCGATTCTCTTTCTTTCTTTCATTTCTTGTTTTTTTTTTTCTTTTTTGCGTTTTTCTTTGATTTTTCAGAGTTCATCTGCGAAAGATGGCCACTGGTGCGGAAGCCGCATCGCCATTGTCATCTACCAAGATTCGCCCACACACTCTTCTTCAGGAGCGCATCGTCCCCAGAAACGCGCCCTGCCGGCTTCAGGTATTGGTTTTTCCGGATTTCTTTTGTGAGTTTATTACTGCAAGAACTTAGTCCCTTTGTGGTTTTCTCGATATGATGATGGGTCTTAGTTTCGCATGCTTTCTTCAAAATCCGGACGAGTTTTTTCAGTTTGCCTTCCGCTAGCGGGTTTTTGGGACGCAGAGTTTTTCAGTGGATTCGTGTGCGAATTATTAGAACCATCTAATCGAAATAAATCAATTACTTCGTGGGTTTGCATGCTCATGGGTATTCTCATGTGGGTGTAGTGTGTGCTGTGGTGGTGTGTGCCATTGTGAATGCAGAGAGGAGGTACCCAGGATCAGAGGGTCGTTGCCTGGGGAACAGAGAGAGAAGAGAAATGCAGGAGGTTCAGGTTGGGAGCAGCACGCCTTTGTATATTCGTTGCCTCCTTTGATCTTTCCTTTGTGAGCTGCCATTGCTGTTTTTTTACATTGAAGACATTGAAGAACTCATGCTAGTCACCGGTATAACAGCTCTTCTTGGAAGTATAAATCCCTCTTGCCCGTGGTTTTTTTAACCTAGTATCGGAGTTGTCTCCACATAAATTTGGTGTGGCCCAATTTTCGGCTATATCTGTTATTGATTGACATTAGGGACTCCTTTTGTTCGCTACCAGTTGGTGTTTTTATCACTAATTTAGCATATTATTAGAATGGCACTTTATGTTACTTGCTGTTATAGTCGCATAATGCATGTTTATATGCATTTACGAGTTGGTAAGCATTAAATATGCAGCAGGAAGAGTTGAAATCAGTTTTGGTAGCACTCTTTCAGTATATAAATCCCTCTTGCCCGTGGTGTTTTTAACCTAGTATCGAGGTTGTTTCCACATAAATTTGGTGTGCCCCAATTTTCGGCTATATCTGTTATTGATTGACATTAGGGACTCCTTTTGTTCGTTACCAGTTGATGTTTTTATCACTAAATCAGCATATTATTAGAATGGCACTTTATGTTACTTGCTGTTATAGTCGCATAATGCATGTTTATATGCATTTACGAGTTGGTAAGCATTAAATATGCAGCAGGAAGAGTTGAAATCAGTTTTGGTAGCACTCTTTCAGTACTTGCAGTATTAAATCTGTTTTTGACAGACATAAATTTGTTTGATGAATTGCTACCAGACTGCATGGTGGCTTGTTTGCCCTGTCTATTCAAGTAAACCAAATCTGAACACGTTATTATTGTACTGTTGTTTTCCAGTACGACAGGTTTATTCCCAACAGAGGAGCCATGGATCTTGATGTTGCTCAGTATTTGATGGTGGATTCGAAGAAAGAGAAGCCAGTAGGCATTCTATCACCATCACAGGAAGCATATAGGAAGCGGTTAGCGGAGGTCTGCCTGAAGAACAGGACCAGGATCATTGCTTTCAGAAGCAAACCTCCGGAGCCTACTGAGAATATTCCATGGGAAGTTTCTTCATCACTGCAGCATTCCAGGACCGTCAAGCCTCGCAGATACATTCCTCAGGTGCCTCCTTAAAATATTGGTTAGACACCTTATGCGATTATTGTGGGTGTACGTTTAATGGTCGTTTGGCAAATGGATCACTTTGTGGACAGTTTATGAACCTATATCAAAATTTGGGGCAGATTTATGGACACTTAAGTATAGTGTTCCAAACTTACAAGAACCGAGCACGAAACTAATGGTGCACCGTTGTCAGTTGTGAGATCTCAAGAAAGGACCTTGGAGGAAAGAGGGAAGGTAGATGCCCCAGACCATCTAGTTGGCCACCCAAAAGTTTCTAGTTGTGTCTTCATCACTCATCTAATTTGAGTCAAGATTTTTGTGGTAATTTTCATGAAATTGAGGTAAGATGATGGCCTCATGTCCGACCATGGATGATTCCCGTTTTTTGAGAAATTGAAAAGTAAGAAATACATACCAATGTTGGATTCATACCAGTGTTAACTAAAACTGGATTCACCCAATTTGTCGACTCAAATAATTTTCATTTTAGAAGCAAGCTTGAACTGAGAAAATGCTGACCAAAGTCCTGCGGCTCACGGACCACATTTGTGATTAAAAGTCACGAACAGGAGAATGAGCTTACAGAGATCATTTACGTAAGTAATTCAGCCTGTTAACAAAGATGGGCTGGATTCAGAAGAGGTTAGGATTTCAAAGAACAATCCATTTTGGCAGTTTCCCGGCCGCCAGTAATCCAGTCAGGAAATTAGAGGGCAGCACACATCCTGCAGCTTCCTTTCGTTATCAATAAGGCAATTGTATAACCAGTACCACCTTCAACATAATCCGGCAAGCTGGAGCAGACATTAGTAACGTGGTTTGGAGATAGAAGAAACTCCATAGCATCTCACCAAACACCCGACAATGTTCTTTTACGTAGTCTGTGTTACAAAATTTTGGAGCATACGTTGATGAGATCTACATCTCCATATGATGAAGCAAGAGGATGGTAGTTCAGTACTCTTTCTTCGGACCCTCCTCAGTGGTGATTGAAAGGAGGGCCCGTCTATAGGTTATATAGGCTCGCTATCCCTCCCTCAGGGGAGGGCCCAGGGAGATGACGTCCATGGTCATCTAAACTGTAAAGGCAAGTTCCTCGTGAGCTAGCTAAATCAGTGCTGGCAAGAAAACGGGAGCGTGGCTGTTCGTTTTCATGACTTGGTGCCATGAGCAACGACGAAAATGAGCAGAAAGCCAAGAGAAGTTCTTGTCTTGGCAATCGTCTATGCTTGATATCATAATACTTTTTAAGCACCTCCCTCTCTCTCCTGTTTGAATTACCAGAATTCTCTTTTCACATTTCTAATTCTGGATGCAAAATGTTCAAGTTTTATAATAAAAAAAACCATGAANACATTCAATTATTACATAAAACAGTGGGTGTGCGCGCGTCTGTAGGTGGGTACGAACCATAAAAGACTCGTGCCTTTTATGGCAGTTTCTTTTAAGCACGTCGTTTGGGTCATTCATGACTGGAGTGCCATCTCATGTGGTTGAAAAAAGGGATCCAGAGCTTCTATCTGAATTTTTTTCTCGTTCCCAAACCTGTTCCCATAAACTTAAGTGCAAGCTTATGTGCAAAGATTGATTGGCAATTACTATCTTCATTTTTTTTCCCCTTCACAAAAGTCAAGGGAACTGAAGATCAGTTTCAATCCAAAAAATTCCCATGCGTGTGTCTAAGTGTCTATTTTGCAGTGTCAGTATGGCGACATGGGTACATGTGACTTACACTTTGAATGGGCACGTTGCAATGAGACGTTGGAAGAAGTCAGAGAAGATGAAAAAACTTTTGAGAAGTAGAACCAAAGCTTTATCATGTTTCCTTTGTGGAGAAGTCTTGGTTTACAAATTTGGGCAAAGAGAGGGTAAAAGGAGTGCAGTTAGTGAAGTAGAAGCAAAGCTTTGGACTACAAACTTTTTCCTGCAACCAACGGGTCCCCAGACATACTAAATGTGGTACAGAGATTAAGTTTGGCCTTTTGATATTATACCAACGTAAACCAAGAGAACCAACATGGTTATGGGTGGACCAGTACATCAGAGAAGAAAAGATAGTCCAGTAGAGAAAATTCTGAACAGGGGGAAAAAGAAGAGTTCTTGAACTATTTTTTCTCATATATGCATGCAATTATACAGAATTATTTTTTCCGGACCGCCAAAACAAAACCTAAACTGTTCAGTGGACTGTCACACAATTTTGTGACCGGAAGAGATTAGAATTAACAGTTAAACATACACAAATGATTACGGGCAGTCAGAGCTACTGAGAAGAGTAGCAACAGAATCGCTACCCAGAAAGCTGGGATAATGTTAGTAACTCTAGCTTGAAATACAGTGGTTGCCACCTGCATATCTCTCTTCATGGTCCACAATGGATGGACCAACCTATGTTCACGACACACAGGAAAAGGTAGTGCACACTGTCATTCATATCAGTATTCCTGGATCTTTGTCAAATGAACCAGCTGCATGCATGAATTACAGCAGAAAGTTAGAACAGATTATGTATGGATCTTAGAGCACACAAGCAGTATTGAACAAGGTCGGAAGAGAATAAGAGACGAATTGTTCTCTGAAAGGAACAGCAGCCACTGACTTGAACTGCCACCATAAAAAGACACACAATAGCACAATAGCAGATTTTTCTAATTGGCAGACCTATTTCATTTACCCATTGTACCAGGTGAAGGGTTGAATAGACACGATAGCACTCAGAAATCTAGTTGCATCTAGCAGCTTCCAAGACATACCTTTTGTTGGCTGTACTTCTCCCTTATTGCTTTCAGAGAGAGATTTGTAGTGGCATCCTCCTTGGCGTCCATTTGTATACGATGAATTTCAAGCACAACAGTTTTTAGCTCCAAAGCTTTGTAATTGGTGTAATGCTCCAGGGTTGGATTCTTGGATTCTGTAGAACAAACCCCACGGTGAGGAAAATAAGCATCAAAAGGTGATGACATGGCAAAATTTACGGAAAGAAGAGACAAGATTGAAGAAAGAAGAGACCCAAGGGTGTGACATTTGATCCAGCGTCCATTTAGCTAGCAATACAGCAGATGCAGCTATACGAGAAGGGAAGAATTTCAGGAAGCCATAATCAAGCAATGTAAGTTCTGCTAGATAATTTGCCAAGAACTCCAATGAAAAGTCTCGATCCATCTGAACAAGGGAATACACTTCAACAAATAAGACCCACAGTAAACTTTGGTGGGAAGTTCCAAATTTGAAAATGCAACAGTACCTTGTACGAAGCTTGGGCTGCTCGCAGAAACCTCCTGCAGAAGTCACCACAAAGCAAGAGTTCTTCTCAATTCAAGAAGTTCATTGCTCAAACAGATAAGAAAAGCAACTGCTGCTGACACCAGAAAAAGATTCATTACCTGAGAAATGTCTTTGTAGTAGGTGCAGTCAATTCAAAGCGCAAATGGTTCAAGACATCAATCTCCATCTTTAGGACCTAAAGCATTTTCGTAAGAGTGAGGGACCCAGTAAAACTGCCATGATGTGATGATGTAAGGATTGGTGGAAGCTTGTTTATATCTAACAAAGAATAACTTGCTAACAAGTGCAGAAATGGTGATTGTGCTGACCAATTTGGAAATTTATCAGCAACCTCAGAAACAACTGCTTCCTACATCAATCCACCATTTAACGATTTACTTATGGAGATTATTAACCTAAAAGGGGACTTCATTATCTGAATTCCATGGAGACAGTTGCTCCTTACTAAGCTAATTTTCCATGTTTCAAGATTGCAATTTCAAAGGGTTTTTGTTCATAGGCAGCTGGTCCTCATTAGGATGAAGGCTTTAAAAAAAAGCAACCATATAAAAGCAGTTACTTTTAGAAAAATTTGCAAACTTGCGTAGACAGCCCAGATCTGTACAAGAGTGTTAAATAAAAAAAAGCAAAAGAAACAAGTGCGAAGTAAAGATCTTCAGAAGTACCTGTTCCCTATTGTATGTGTTGTCTGTAATCAAACAGAAGTCCTCTGCACGAGGTGCACATATCTCTTCATACTTCCTGGAGACCAAGCAAATCAAAGCATTGGTGAGGTGCGAATGCTATTGACGGTATGAAAAATCGATGGTTTATGTGGTCAAATGGTTGGGTAACTTGGGCCGTGCCATCGAAGCGCTCAGTAACCTGCAGACTATGAAGAAAACTCTAAGAAACTTTGAAAATAAATATTACAAATCTAACAACCTCCTCTTTTGCTGTCTCCTTTCTAAGAGTTGCAAGTACTGATTTTCACAAACCCACGTCACAAAACTAAAAGAACAAGGAAATAAAATGTATAAAATGAATATAAATCGAATTAAGAAGAAGAAGAAGAAGAAGAAGAAGAAGAAGAAGAAGAAAGAAGAAGAAGAAGAAGAAAGATGGAGGGGGAGAGATGTCAGGTTTTGGCTATTAATAAGTCGACGAAAAGACTCAAAGGTTTGAAATTTTCTTTTTTTCTTTATTGCATTTTCTCTCAACGGCTAGTAGCTTGCTAACTAGCCGTTGGGTAACTTGGGTAGTGCCTTCGAAGCGCTCAGTAGCCTGCAGACTATGAAGAAAACCCCAAGAAGAAGAAGAAGGATGGGGGGGAAGAGATGTCAGGTTTTGGCTATTAATAGGTCGACGGAAAGACTCAAAGGTTTGAAATTTTCTTTTTTTCTTTATTGCATTTTCTCTCAACGGCTAGTAGCTTGCTAACTAGCCGTTGGGTAACTTGGGTCGTGCATTCAAAGTGCTCAGTAGCCTGCAAACTATTAAGAAAACCCCAAGAAGATTTGAAAATAAATATTACAAATCTAACAACCTCCTCTTTCACTATCTCCTTTCTAAGACTTACAAGTATTGATCTTCAGAGAACCAAGTCACAATACTAAAAGATCAGGGAAATAAAATGTATAAAATGAATATAAATCGAATCAAGAAGAAGAAGAAGAAGAAAGAAGGAGGTTTGAATTTTTCTTTTTTTCTTTATTGCATTTTCTCTCAACGACTAGTAGCTTGCTAAGTTGCCATTGGGTAACTTGGGTCATGCCTTCGAAGCACTGGGTAGCCTGCAGACTATGAAGAAAACCACAAGAAGCTTTGGAAATAAATATTACAAATCTAACAACCTTTCTCTTTCGCTGTCTCCTTTCTAAGAATTACAAGTATTGATCTTCAGAGACCCACGTCAAAAAACTAAAAGTTCTGGGAAATAAAATGTATAAAATAAATATAAATCGAATTAATGATAAGAAGAAGAAGAAGATGAAGAAGAATTGAACAAGTGAGCGAGAGAGAATCATAGGCATGCGCGAAAGCGAGAGAGATGTAGGGGGATAGATGTCAGGTTTTTTTTTCTTGCTGTCATAAACTCACAAAAGAAAAATCCAGAAAAATCAAATACCAGAATTAGTCTACAAAGAAAAACAGAAAAAACAAAAATCTTATGCCATAAAATCATCGCAAAAGGTTGTTGAAAATCCAGTGAAAGAAATGTACTAATTGCGAGATGGATACCTGCGGCCGGTAGGGCGCGTTTCTACGGACGATGCGCTCATGAAGAAGAGTGTGTAGGCGAATCTTGGTAAATGACAATGGCGATGCGGCTTCCACACTAATGGCCATCCTTCGCAGATGAACTCCTGAAAAATCAAAGAAAAACGCAGAAAAGAAAAAAGAAAAAGAGAACAACAACAACCTATGTCACAATGGTACCGATACCCGTACTGGTACGGTATTTTTGTAAATCTTGGTACGGTTATGGCGACTATTATATATGATAATTAATTATTAATATATATTTTTAATTCAAAAAAATTGAAAAAAACCATTTTTTCAAACGATCTTACTACAAATGTGTCGAAGTTGTGGCCTTACTGGACCCGGGTCGGTGCGTATGAAGGATGAGACCCGATCCAAGCTGCTTCATTTCGATCCCTACGCTGCTTGCCTGCTTCCTTCCACAACAAGAGAAAGAGCGTCGTCGCCTAATGGCAACGAGGTTACTGGTGTCGCCCACCGGCAGCGCACCGTGAGCCTTTCTCTCCCTCTCTCTCTCGCCGTCGTCCAGTCAGATCCCGGGGTTTCCCACAAGCCGCCAGCCGCATGACTCTCTCTCTCTCCCTCTCCCTCTTCCTCTCTTCTTCTTCTAGATTTGGGGGATTTTCCTTTGGCCATTTTGGGTGTTTGGCCATTTACAAAATGTGTGAAAATCTTGGTCACCAGTCGCCGTCCGTCGCCGCTGCCCAAGGTCATTGCAAAGAAAAGAATCGCCATTGAGGGAAGATGGAGAAGAAGGTGTCGGGCGTCGGCCCTCTGTTTTTTTTATATGATATGGTTTGGATCTGATTTGGACCTGAAACCAGATCCAAACGTACCGGGATGTACCGGTGTACCGGTATTGCCGTACCGGTATGGGTATGCCACCCATTTGGGCGTACCACTGTGACATAGACAACAACAACAACAAATATGCAAGAAATGAAAGAAAGAGAATCGATAATAGTGAAAGAGTGAACAAGTGAGCGAGCGAGAATCTTTGCACTTAGGCAAGCGCGAGAGCGAGAGAGATGGAGGGTTTTGGCTATTAATAGGTCGACGTAAAGACTCGAAGGTTTGAATTTTTTTTTTATTGCATTTTCTCTCAACGGCCAGTAGCTTGCTAACTAGCCGTTGGGTCACTTGGGTCGTGCCTTGGAAGCGCTCAGTAGCCTGCATATTATGAAAAAAACCCCAAAAAGCATTGAAAATAAATATTACAAATCTAACAACCTTCCTCTTTCGCTGTCTCCTTTCTAAGAATCATAAGTATTGATCTTCACATACCCACGTCACAAAACTAAATGATCAGGGAAATAAAATGTATAGAATGAATATAAATCGAATTAAGAAGAAGAAAGAAGAAGAAGGAAGAAGAAAGAAGAATAAGAAGAAGGGGGGCAAGAGATATAGGGGGAGATATGTCAGGTTTTGGCCAATAATAGGTCGACGGAAAGACTCGAAGGAGAAGAAGAAGAAGAATGAACAAGTGAGTGAGAGAGCATCTTTGGCAAGCGCGAGAGCGAGAGAGATGGAGGGGGAGAGATGTCAAAGATAGAGGGGGAGAGATGTCAGGTTTTGGCTATTATAGGTGGACCGAAAGACTCAAAGGTTTGAAATTTTCTTTTTTTTCTTTGTTGCATTTTTCTCTCAACGGCTAGTAGCTTGCTAGGTGGACCAAAAGACTCAAAGGTTTGATTTTTTTTTTCTTTATTGTATTTTCTCTCAACAGCTAGTAGCTTGCAAACTAATCATTGGATAACTTGGGTCGTGTCTTCGAAGCGCTCAGTAGCCTGCAAACTATGAAAAAAACCCCAAGAAGCTTTGAAAATAAATATTACAAACCTAACAACCTTCCTCTTTTGTTGTCCCCTTTCTAAGAATTACAAGTATTGATCTTCACAGACCCACGTCACAAAACTAAAAGATCAGGGATATAAAATGTATAAAATGAATATAAATCGAATTAAGAAGAAGAAGAAGAAGAATTGAACAAGTGAACGAGATAGAATCTTAGGCATGCGCGAGAGCGAGAGGGATGGAGATGGAGAAATGTTAGGTTTTTTTTCTTGCTGTAATAAACTCACAAAAGAAAAATCCACAAAAACCAAATACCAGAACTAGTCTACAAAGAAAAACACATAAAATCATCGCAAAAGGTTGTTGAATATCCAGAGAAAGAAATGTACTGATTGCGAGATGGATACCTGCGACCGGCAGGGTGCGTTTCTATGGACGATGCGCTCTTGAAGAAGAATGTGTGGGCGAATCTTGGTTGATGACAACAGCGCGATGTGGCTTCCGCACCAGTGGCCATCTTTCGCAGATGAACTCTTGAAAAATCAAAGCAAAACGCAAAAGAGAAAAATGAAAAAGAGAACAACAACAACAACAACAACAAATATGCAAAAAATGAAAGAAAGAGAATCAATAATAGCGAGAGAGTGAACAAGTGAACGAGAGAGAATCTTTGCACTTACGCAAGCGCAAGAGTGAGAGAAATGGAGGGTTTTGGCTATTAATAGGTCGATGGAAAGACTCAAAGGTTTGAAATATTCTTTTTTTCTTTATTGCATTTTCACTCAACGGCTAGTAGCTTGCTAACTAGCCATTGGGTCACTTGGGTCGTGCCTTCGAAGCGCTCAGTAGCATGCAAACTATGAAGAAAACACCAAGAAGCTTTGAAAATAAATGCTACAAATCCAACAACCCTATCTCCTTTCTAAGAATTACAAGTATTGATCTTCGGAGGCCCACGTCACAAAACTAAAAGATCAGAGAAATAAAATGTATAAAATGAACATAAATCGAATCAAGAAGAAGAAGAAGAAGAAGAGGAAGAAAGAAGAAGAAGAAGAAGAATTGAACAAGTGAGCGAGACAGAATCTTAGGCATGCGCGAAAGCGAGAGAGATGGAGGGGGATAAATGTCAGGTTTTTTTTCTTGCTGTGATAAAATCACAAAAGAAAAATCCAGAAAAATCAAATACCAGAATTAGTCTACAAAGAAAAACAGAAAAAACAAAAATCTCATGCCATAAGATCATCGCAAAAGGTTGTTGAAAATCCAGTGAAAGAAATGTACTGATTGCGAGATGGATACCTGCGGCCGGTAGGGTGCGTTTCTAGGGACGATGGGCTCCTGAAGAAGAGTGTGTAGGCGAATCTTGGTAGATGACAACAACGATGCGGCTTCCGCACCAGTGGCCATCCTTCGTAGATGAACTCATGAAAAATCAAAGAAAAACGCAAGAAAGAAAAAAGAAAAAAGAAAAAGAGAACAACAACAACCTATGTCACAATGGTACCGGTACCGGTACTGGTACGGTATTTTTGTAAATCTTGGTAGGGTTACAACGACTATTGTATATGATAATTAGTTATTAATATATAGTTTTAGTTCAAAAAAATTGAAAAAAAACCATTTTTTCAAACGATCTTACTAAAAATGTGTCGAAGTTGTGGCCTTATCATGCCTTCGAAGCGCTAAGTAGGCTGCAAACTATGAAGAAAACGCGAAGAAGCTTTGAAAATAAATGCTACAAATCTAACAACCCTATCTCCTTTCTAAAAATTACAAGTATTGATCTTCAGAGGCCCACGTCACAAAACTAAAAGATCAGGGAAATAAAATGTATAAAATGAATATAAATTGAATAAAGAAGAAGAAGAAGAACAAGGAGGCCAAGAGATAGAGGTGGAGATATGTCAGGTTTTGGCTATCAATAGTTCGACGGAAAGACTCAAAGGTTTGAAATTTTCTTTTTTTCTTTATTGCATTTTCGAGAGCGAGAGAGATGGAGGGGGAGAGATGTCAGGTTTTTGCTATTAATAGGTCGACGGAAACACTTGAAGGTTTAATTTTTTTTTTCTTTACTACATTTTCTCTCAACAGCTAGTAGCTTCCTAACTAGCCGTTGGGTAACTTGGGTCGTGCCTTCGAAGCGCTCAGTAGCCTGCAGACTATGAAGAAAACCCCAAGAAACTTTGAAAATAAATATTATTAATCTAACAACCTTCCTCTTTTGTTGTCTCCTTTCTAAGAATTACAAGAATTGATCTTCAGAGACCCACATCACAAAACTAAAAGATCAGGAAAATAAAATGTATAAAATGAATATAAATCGAATTAAGAATAAGAAGAAGAAGTAGAAGAAGAAGAATTGAACAAGTGAGCGAGCGAGAATCTTACGCAAGCGCGAGAGCGAGAGAGATTGAGGGGGAGCGATGTCAGGTTTTGGCTATTAATAGGTCGACAGAAAGACTCAAATGTTTGAAATTTTGATTTTTTTCTTTATTGCATTTTCTCTCAACGGCTAGTAGCTTGCTAACTAGCCATTTGGTAACTTGGGTCATGCCTTCGAAACGCTCAGTAGCACCCTGCAGACTATGAAGAAAACCCTAAGAAGCTTTGAAAATATATATTACAAATCTAACAACCTTTCTCTTTCGTTGTCTCATTTCTAAGAATTACAAGTATTGATCTTCACATACCCATGTCACAAAACTAAAAGATCAGGGAAATAAAATGTATAAAATGAATATAAATTGAATTAAGAAGAAGAAGAAGAAGAAGAAGAAGAAGAAGAAGAAGAAGAAGAAGAAGAAGAAGAACTGAAGAAGTGACCAAGAGAGAATCTTAAGCATGCGCGAGAGTGAGAGAGATGGAGGTGGAGAGATATGAGGTTTCTTTTCTTTATTGCATTTTCTCTCAACGGCTAGTAGCTTGCTAACTAGCTGTTGGGTAACTTGGGTCATGCCTTCGAAGCGCTCAGTAGCCTACAGACTATGAAAAAAACCCCAAGAAGCTTTGAAAATAAATATAACAAATCTAACAACCTTCCTCTTTTGTTGTCCCCTTTCTAGGAATTACAAGTATTGATCTTCACAAGAAGAAGAAGAAGAAGAAGAAGAAGAAGAACAAGTGAGCGAGAGAGAATCTTAGGCAAGCGCGAGAGCGAGAGAGATGGAGGGGAAGAGATGTCAGTTTTGTTTTCTTGTTGTAATAAACTCACGAAAGAAAAATATGGAAAAACCAAATACCAGAATTGGTCTACAAAGAAAAATAGAAAAAAAAAATCTCATGTCATAAAATCATCGCAAAAGGTTGTTGAAAATCGAGAGAAAGAAATGTACTGATTGTGAGATGGATACCTACGGCTGGCAGGGCACGTTTTTGGGGACGATGCGCATCTGAAGAAGAGTATGTGGGCGAATCATGGTAGATGACAACGGCGATGCGGCTTCCGCACCAATGGCCTTTTTTCACAGATGAACTCCTGAAAAATCAAAGAAAAACACAAAAAAGAACAAAGAAAAAGAGAACAGCAACAACAACAACAACAAATATGCAAGAAATGAAAGAAATAGAATCAATAATAGCGAGACAGTGAACAAGTGAGCGAGAGAGAATCTTTGCACTTAGGCAAGCGTGAGAGCGAGAGAGATGGTGGGGGAGAGATGTCAGGTTTGGCTATTAATAGGTCGACAGAAGACTCAAAGTTTTAAAATTTTCTTTTTTTTCTTTATTGCATTTTCTCTCAACGGCTAGTTGCTTGCTAACTAGCCGTTGGGTATCTTGGGTCGTGCCTTCGAAGCACTCAGTAGCCTGTAGACTACATGACATCAGCTAGAGAATGCTCCGAGCAAAGCGAGACCTAAGAGAGAGATCTGGGTTTGAGATTCTTGGAGGCCCTACAGTGCCATATTTAAGACTCATCACATACGTAGATGATACCTGTTAGATCCTATAGTAGATACCCTTAAGGTTTTCAATCAGTTTTTTGTTGTATTTGATGTATTGTATTAGACCGGTTTGCCATCAGCCGTTTCTTAAAAGGCAATGTTTTCATTTCATTGTAGATTGAGTTTTGTGTGCACAAACTTGATAAAAATAATGGAAGTTGAATCTGGTCTACGGTTTGGAGAATGCTATCATCCTTTAAAATTTCTGGATACTAAACTTGGGTCTGATTCAGGTTTTTCTAAAATATATCAATGTTACTAAATTTGTATAAGCCTAAACTAAATGCTTGAATTGTAATTCATAAAATATGGTTCTATTTCTATGTCGTTTATTTGATGGTACAGAATAAGTTAATAGAACCATGGCAAGAAGCCTTGCTAATCTACAACTTCTTACTCTTACAAATTTGTCAAGTATGGTGGTACAAATCTCATGCACTATGATGTTTGGACACAAAGCTAAAAGTATGGCAGCTAGACTTCTACTTTACCTGCAGCAGCTTGGTTAGACTAAAAAGGGAAAGGAAAATTCTCTTTTTGAGAAATAAGTATAGTATGGTATAGCTGGTCAGGCAGTTTAGAAAATGTGTGTCGGTTGTTTAATTCTTATGGATGCTACTCTTTTCGACCATAAATGGTGAAATCTCAACACTTTAGTTGATGGGAGTACCATACTCCACCTAGATTCCGAATGCAGCGTAGGACCACCAAGGTTGGGGGATTTTGAACAGGGTAGAGGGGGATTTTTTTCATTACTCTTTTCCATCTTTATTTTTTCGAATATTAACATGTTTGGATTTGAATATGAATGAAAAAAAAAATCATATCTGAATCCAAGATCATCTTTCATTTTATTGAGTTCAATGCTATGAGATCGCTCACAATAGGCTGATTTAAGTTTATGACCGAGTGAGATGCATCCATTTTTATATATTTTTTTATCTAATATCTCAAGAAAAATATTTTTTATTGTTTTTCTAAAATATTTCATGTATTTTTATAGTAAATGATTCTTTCATTGTTTTCCACACATTCACAGCTAATAGATGCAGCTATACGAGAAGGGAAGAATTTCAGGAACCCATAATCAAGCAATGTAAGTTCTGCTAGATAATTTGCCAAGAACTCCAATGAAAAGTCTCGATCCATCTGAACAAGGGAATGCACTTCAACAAATAAGACTGTTTGCATCTCAAAATTTTCATTGGTTTTGGAGTGCTCCAGAAAAATGAGGTTTTGCTTTGAAATAGAGAAGAAATGGACTCGCCCGTCGGTACGAGGATTGACCGTTCCCGGCGCCTTTACCAGGGGTAATCAACCCAAGGGCTATGTTTATTATTGATGCATTTCATTTTAACTTAAACATCCTTTTAATTCTATATGCGGTGTAGAAAATATTGAAAGTTTGATGTTTCAAACTTTTGAAAAGACTCTTGAAGAGTTGCTTGAAAATGTGAAATATTTTGAGGAAAAAGTGGAATTAGTAAATATCCTTTGAAAAACTTGTGAATTTTGAAATCACTTTAGTGTTCTCATAAGACTTTAAGTAGGTTTGAGATTTTGCTCTAATTCGGTTACCACCTAATTAGAGCTTCATCCCATCTTGCTTAAGTTCTTTTGGAGTTGCGCTTGTGATCATAAGTGAAATAAAGTGGGTGAGAATGCATAGATGCATTGATCCTATATGATTGAAAGAGAAATCATTCATTCCTACCACAACATTCATCTAATGACATTCCTACCATAACATACATCTAAGATTTTTATAATAAATACTTTTTATAAAAAGAGAAAAGTTTTTGAAAATGGAATGAAGTTGTAGACCCTCAAGCATGATTCCAATATTGGGTCATTACTTGATTTTGGTCTTAGTAAAGTCGGCAAATGAAAATTTAAAATCTTAAATGATAAGAGAAAATATTGAAAGAATGGAAAAGATGAAAGACTTGATCCCAAGAGAGATATAGAGAAAGAGAGAGAGAAAGAGATCATGAAAATCGTAAAATCAAATATTTAAAAGGAAGAGAGATACGTATTCATATACATATTTATATATACATATGTATATATGCATAGATATTTATATGAAACCTTGTGAAAATGAAGCTTAAATCAAATAGAGAAGAGAATATCATTTTAGAAAAAGAGAGAGATTTAAAATGGAATACACGTATATATATTTATATATACGTATATGAGAGTTTGTAAAAGGATATGTTCAATCATAAATAGAGAATGACAAAGAAGGATATTCATGTGCACACATATGTATATAACATGTATATACACATATGTCTTCATGAGTTTTAAAATCAAGAAATGAATTGAAAATAGCCGACTTCAATTTTTGATGTAAGCCGGATGGGAACTTGGGCTCATGCAAGAACCTAAGTTAAGTCTCCAAGGCCATATTAGAAAGGATTCTTTTGAAAATATTTTGCAAAACATAAAACATAGTTATTTTATTGGTTGAAAGGGAATATGTTTCTTCCACCGTTGGGTATGGAAGAAACTCAAACCACATGATAAGGTGCTCATTAGGGTTTCTAATTGGGGTGATTAAAAGGAAAGTAGCGTAAAATGACATGCAAATGCATATTAACATGTACATATTTTGTGAAGGTTTCCTCCGGGTTGGACAAGCCCCAACCTCAAAATTGCATGAATAAAACAAAAGAATCCCAAACCATACTCTCATTCTCACCGTGCATTCACATATAAATGAAAAATCAAATAACTATGCATGGATAGTATCAAAAAACAATATTTATGAAAAGAAAGAGAGCATGATTCAACTATGGAATGAAATCTCATCTTTTCATGTTCCCGATGCACTTGAGCATAGCCTCTTGGCTCTAAAATAGAGTTGAGATCTATCTCTTATGGCCATATTGGGAAATGAAAAAGAGAGGAAAATAAAAGGAAACAAAAGAACAACAAGAATGTATTCAAGAAATGAGATAACATGGCTTAAGCATGGAAATGAAATATCATCTCATCTTCTCATGCTCCCGGTGCACTTGAGCATAGCCTCTTGGCTCTAAAATAGAGTTGAGAGCTATCTCTTTTGGCCATGGGGAAGAAGAAGAAGAGAGGAAAGAAAATATGAGAGAAATGAGAGGGATGATGATTACATACCTCTAAATGAGAAAATGACTTGGAAAAAATGAACAATCATGCTTGAAATAAACTTGAACTCACCTTGAATGAAGCTCCAAGATGATGAAGATGAGGATCTTTGGTGCTCCCTTGAAGTGTTGTAGCTAGCTCCAAGTTGGAGAGAAATGGAAAGAGGAAGAGGGAGAGAGAGAGAGCTCAAGAGAAACTCTAAGTCTTCAAGTAAGAATACTCTAGGGTTTCTCCCAAGGGCCACTCTTGCCTAAGAGAGGGGGGAGTGGGGGCTATTTATAAAAGATTTTGGAGCCAAAACCCTAAATTTGAATTTTTTTGAATTTCACCCCATTTTCATCCGAATTTCACATAATTTTGAATTATTTTGAAAAAGAAATGGTTTGAAAATGGGTATGATTGACCATTAGGCTTATAAAAATATATTTAAAATGAGTCTTCTCCATTCAAAAAGACTAAAATCACCCTCTAAAAGAAGTTTCTTTTGTCAAAAGGAGGGTCAAATGGGTCTTGTTCACCAAAAAACTAAAATCGCCTTCTAAAAGAAGTTTCTTTTGTCAAAAGGAGGGTCAAATGGGTCTTGTTCGCCAAAAGACTAAAATTACCCTCTAAAAGAACTTTCTTTTGTCAAAAGGAGGGGCAAATTGCTTGTTCGTCAAAAGACTAAAATCACCCTCTAAAAGAAGTTTCTTTTGTCAAAAAGAGGGGCAAATAGGTCTTGCCCACCAAAAGACCAAAATCACCTTCTAAAAGAAGGCTTTTTTGTCAAAAGGATGGGCAAATGGGTCTTGTTCTAATTTGGATTTGAAAGTTGGATTTTGGATCTAATTTGAATTTGATAATTGGATTTTGAGTTTGAAATGCTAGATTTGGATCTAAGCTTGGATTTTAGATCTAAACTTGGATTTAAAATTCATTTTAAAATTAATAGACCCAAAATTTTAATAGCCCAGTTTTTTTGAAAAATTTGGGGTGATAACAAAGACCCACATTAAACTTTGGTGGGAAGTTTCAAATTTGAAAATGCAACAATACCTTGTACGAAGCTTGGGCTGCTCACAGAAACCTCCTGCAGAAGTCACCACATTAGCATGAAGGCTTTAAAAAAAAGCAACCATATAAAAGCAGTTACTTTTAAAAAAATTTGCAAACTTGCGTAGACAGCCCAGATCTGTACAAGAGTGTTAAAAAAAAAAGGCAAAAGAAACAAGTGCGAAGTAAAGATCTTCAGAAGTACCTGTTCCCTATTGTATGTGTTGTCTGTAATCAAACAGAAGTCCTCTGCACGAGGTGCACATATCTCTTCATACTTCCTACAGACCAAGCAAATCAAAGCATTGGTGAGGTGCGAATGCTATTGACGGTATGAAAAATCGATGGTTTATGTGGTCAAATGGTGCTTAAGCTTACCCAATGCTCCTTGGGCAACCTAGACAAATTTGGGCACCTAACTTAGTGGTTCTAAGTAGCGAAGCCACCAAGTTTACCTACACCCTCTCTTGGTGCGCTTAGGTATAATGTGGTTAAATGGTGCTTAAGCTTGCCCAAGGCTCCTTGGGCAACCTAGGCAAATTTGGGCACCTACCTTAATGATTATAAGTAGCCAAAGCACCAAGTTTCCCTACACCCTCTCCTGTTGCGCTTAGATACCAACATTGTGTCTATCCTTGGTCCTGTTTTTTGGAAAAATAGGGGTGCCCTTGAAAGGGTAAAGTTTATTTCTGCATCATGCAAAGGAGCTAAAATCCCATCAAATTTTCCTTCTCTCTCTCTCTTCCTGCAAGTGAAAGTTAGATCCAACTAGGAAGGGCTTGTAACCCATAAAACCCACACAAGCCAGTCAAACAAGTCTATGGAGTAATGTTTTCTTACACATCAAGGAGTAAAAAATTGGCCACGTTTCAAATGTTGGAGCTATGCAATGTACCTTAATGAAAGAACTTGCAAAAGAAGCATCCATTGTAATACCAAGGCTCACACTAGACAACAACATTTAAACATTTATGCAGACTGCAGTGGGTAGGAACCTCATCCACATAGATAAGAAGCCAAGCAAGAAAAGGATAAAATACTTGTGGCAAAGTGCTTACGATGCAATAAACATGCATGTAATGCCAACTAGCTGTAGCATCTTTCTTTCAACGGGATTGCCAGAAAGGAACCGATCAATGTAGAAGACAGTCAGATATAGAGTATCTGGAACCAGTCTATACTCCTCACATACCTGTGGAAAAAAAACACATAATGTTTTGCAAGATCATGACCTGAAGGTCTGGATGTAGAAGAAATGCCCTTCACAGGCAGAAAAGTTCATAAAATCAAATAAAAAAGAAACTGCAGACACGCACAAAGACACATATGGAGTAAGAGAGAGAGAGATCAACCTCAACAAGCCATTCTATAAGGATTGCCCGCATAGCTGGAGAAGTATCTTGTTGAACCATACTCATGTAATTATGGGATGGCTTGCGCTTCTACTAGAGATATAACAATATGTCAATACTGAGCAAGAAACCAGGTGGCATCAAAGCTAAGAAAAACAAATTTAACAATATGACATAATTCATCAATGAAAGCATCACAGCTTTGGTGCTGTCTATTGTGCTTGAAACAAAGGTGTTCTAGCACTACTCTATTGCATCACTAAATCTTGCTTCTCGTGAGAAAACCATTCAATATATCCATGCTTATAGCTATCAATACTATTTCATCTCAGTATAAAAAGGAGTCAAAGCCAAAATATTGACTATATTCTCAAAAATCTTGTTATGATATCATGGTCTGTTGCATGCTGAAAGGGAAAGCTGCATCCGAATAATCAAAATCACCTTTCCAAAATAGATGATCAGTCTATTTTGAGCTATTTTAGCACTGGTCGTCCTTTTATGCCATTTTTGGGATTTTTGGCATTAGCCTCACAAAACCTATTTGGAAGATTCAATATATGCAAACCAGAGATTGAATTTTTCCTTCAACAGTTTTTGAACATTAGAAGCCCACCTTTTCCATTCTTTCTCCCTCTCAACCATCTAGAAGATTTTTAGTTTTTGAAATTCTATGAAAATTGATACATGATGGATTATTCTTCTTGCTGCATGTCAAGAAGCAAAAATTAGGAAAGTTGTCTACACATCAACCAAAGGACATCCCCACACACCTTGGATCCTTCATTTCAAAGTTCAAACACAAAAACAAATCATTATTAACATTCCTGCAGTTTAACTCAGTCATCAAAGTCTCATTGTTGACAGGATTTGGCAGCAGGATTGGCAGAATTACAGTATCCTTAACTGAGACTGTTCAGTTAGAATACCGCAACAGCCACCTATTCAGCTTGTAAACGAAAATCTCATCTACGAAAGAATCTGCTGTTCTGTCTAACTAGTCCTTTTATTAGATAGTTGACCTATTCCACAAAATAAAGAAGTGTGTGCTCTATAGCATAACTGAAATGATACAGCATGCCATTTTTATGTTTTAACATATGCATATATCCTTACAGAACTAAAATGCTTCTATTGTTTAGTATACAGAAAAAGATAAAAGTCTGCCTATCCTCCAGGCAAAGTTTACTTTCTGAAAGGCACATTACAGGATCAGGGATTCTATTAGATATAGGTCTTGCCACAACACTGACCTCAGCCTCCCGTAAATAAGCATAGATCTCTGAGGCATAAAGGCTACACATCTGAGGATCCTTATGGTCAACATCAATATCTATAATGTGCATGGCAGTTGAATTTTGGAGTTCCAAGTCAACATCATTGACTGCGTCACCTGATTAAAACACTGAAACATTCATTATCACGATTACAGAAAATATTATCCACCAATCATTTAATTCTACTATAAGACAATAATCCAAAAACCAGCATTGACTACCATAAACAAATACGGGCAGGAAAATTATGCTTTCAGTTTAGCTGAATTTTATTATAAGAAGCAGCATTGACTCTTTGGGTGTTTGGGTGACTTTAGCTTTTGATACTTGATTTATTTTGGTTTTCAAGACCAATTATGCTTTCAGTTTAGCTTGATTTTATTATAAGAAGCCTGATTTGACCTAGTGGTTGCAAAATTTATGTTGAAAACAAAGAATTTTGTTTATAAGTATTTAAGAAAATCACGATTTGTGCAGAATAAATTGCTTACAAATAAGGGTGAAGAACGAGCCGAGCAACTCGAGCTCGGCTCGTTAAAGCTAGACTCGAAATCGAGTTCAAGCTGCCTATTTTAGTAAACGAGCCAAACTCAAGCTCATTCTTTGACTAAGAAGAAGAAGAAGAAGACTCAGAAGAAGAAGAAGAAGAAGAAGAAAAAGGGGATGATTTTCTGCACTTTTAGTAGCTTTTGCTTTTTCAAGCGCTGTCTGCCTTTGATCTTGTTCTCTCCTTTTCTTGTTCTTTTGGTGGTTCAATCACCTGTTCACTCCTACTGTATAGGTTAATGATTGGCTTGAGAGGGTGGTGGAAGAAAAAGGGGATGGTTTGTACCGTTTGAAAGGTGTGCTTTCAGTAAATGATGCTTGTGGTAGAGGTATGTTCTTATCACCGTAGATTACCATTGATTGTCTGCAGGATGTGGTTCTTACTTCTTAACCAAGTTATTTAATAAACTAAAAACCATGTTTAAAGGAGTGAAGAAACAGATTTTTGGATTACCTGAAAAGAATAAAATTTTGGAGAGAGGTTCAGTAAATTTTTTAGTATTTTCTAGAAAATGAGTTAAGTGTTTTTTATTTATTTAGGATGACTATGCATGAAAATCCTCTACATAAATGACTTTTTTGGTAAGACTACGTTTTTGTCATTTGTGGTTGGATTTAGAGACTTTCTAAGGGTTCAAGCTAAGTGTTGATCAATTTCTGATCTTCAGGGTGTACATTCAATGTTGGACGGTTTCCCAGCCAAGCCATGGGGGCCTGATGAAAGGAGGGAAAGCAAGCTGGTTTTCATTGGCAAGAATTTGGATGAAACTGCCTTGAGAAAAGGCTTCAATGGTTGCATAGCCTGAAATTACATTTAGCAGTTTTACCAGTTAAAGGACTTGAGAGCCACGAGAAGAGAGGAACTGAAAAAGCATGGAAGACTCATCTTTCAAGAGGCGCAAGTTCATAACACCTTGCTATGGTTGGACTAGAAGCAAGTTTCGCTTGGTATGATAAGGTCAGGAAATGTTGGATAGCTTGATTATATGTTATATTTTGAACTGACTATAATTGAGTTGGTGGTGTGGAGGCTCTATTTTTTTGCCAGTCAGATGAGTGATAACTAATCAAGTTGAGATCAATGAAGTTGTGCAAATGAGTATTCAGCTTCATGTTTCTTGTGCTGCAAATGTAAGCTTGAAGAAAATTGTCCATTCATCCGTTCATGGACTGACATGTGACATGTGAATCTGTTACAAAATGAGAAAAGTGGTTGTGATTGTCACTTGCAGTTACAGTTCACTGGTGTTGTTTACCGTACAAGCATCTTATCTGATGTTAATATCATGGCAAGCAACCTGCATAATTGTATTGTCATTGACTGATCATGCTTGTGATTTTTCAGCTTAAACCTTATTAATTGTCAGAATCCCTGGCCATAAAGTACTCATGACTTCACCCTCAGCCTTAGTTGTCAAGGTGGGTAGGCACTAGCTTAAAAAAGCATCCAAAAGTTGTTGCAAGTTTGCTTAGGTAGCGTTTGATGGGTCAGAATTTTTCTGTAGCACAGGAAATATGTTTCAAATTTTTAAAAATTTTTTGGTTTATCAAACAAGGATTTTTTTTTTTACCATTAAAGGTGGAAATAGAAATATATTTTCGGCAAAATGCTTCCAGCTAGAGGGGTGGAAACATTTTTCCGATTTTTTTTTTACCGTTAGGAGGAAGAAGGCAGGGAGGGAGGAGGAAGAAGGGAAGGAGGCGGAGGAAGAAGAAAGCGAGGGAGGAAGAAGGGATGCAGAGGGAGGAGGAAGAAGGGGGCGAGGGAGGCAGAAGGCCAGGAGTGAGGAAGAAGGGGGTGAGGAAGGAAGAAGGGAGGTGGAGGAAAAAGGGAAAGAGGGAGGAGGAAGAAGGGAGGCGGAGGAAAAAGGGAAAGAGGGAGGAGGGAGAAGGGAGCGATGGAGGAAGAAGGGAAGGAGGGAGGATGAAGAAGGAGGGAGGGAAGGTTAGTCTTCGCTCGGATCCCCCTGCTTACCGATTTGGGCATTTGTGACTCACTGGAATCCGGCGACTGGAGGATAATCGGTGGACGGGGACTTGAAGAACATCATCGCCATCGCCGAAAACCCTTTGTCTTCCTCGAGCCACATCTTCTTCTTCCTCCTCCTCCGCCTCCCTTCTTCCTCCTCCTTCCCTTCTTCCTCCCTCGCTCCCTTTTTCCTCCTTCCTCCTCCTCCTCTGCAAAGAGTTTCAGAGCAACCCACCTTTTCCACCTATTCTTCCTCCCTGCCATCAAACGATGAAATTTGTTTTCAGAAAAATAATTCCAAGTTAACAAACACAACGTGGTTTTGGAAATATGAAAATTTATTTCTCAAATTCACCAATTCCAGAAATAAATTTCTAGAAACTTCTTTCCAGAAACATATTTCCAGCCATCAAACGCTACCTTGGATTTTTTAATTCCAAAATGTTAGCTTTATGTTTTTTGTGTGAAGTTAGCAAGTTAGGATTAGTCAAAATCAACTTATAGAACAGCTGAAGAAAAGTTAGTGAAGAATAAACCAGATGATAGACTTCTCATTGTAGAACTGAAACCGATCTCTACTACATGAAACAGGAAATAACTAAAATAATATATACTTTGAAATTTGTGCTTTCTAAACTGGACCTATGGTGGATGGCAACTGAATATGAACAACTTTGAAAGACTGAAAGATGCCTACACGACTCTGACTAAAGCTACGTCATGAGCACTGAAAAGTGATTGCAGAAAGTCTTAACTCAATCAATTCAGGTAAAATATAGACTTTGCAAGTTGGGGTGAACACGAGCCGAGTCGAGCCCGAGCTTGGTCGGCTCGAACTCGGCTCGCCTTCTATATTGCACAACCCGAGCTCGGCTCGAGCTTGAATCGAGTTATATAATGTTAACTCGAGCTCGGCTCGATCAACCGTGTCAGAGCTCAAACTCGAGCTCGTTTAAACCCACACCTCACATCTAAGTGATGGACTTAGGCGTGGGATGTAGAATGACAGACCAGTCCTAGGCAATGCCTTGACAACTAAGCCCTTAGCATCTAATGTTGAACGGAGGATAACAACGAGAAAAATCAAACCTGAAACATGATGTTTATGAGACAACTAAGCTTCTTCTTCTTTCTTCTTCTTCTTCTTCTTCTTCTTCTTCTTCTTCCTCTTCTTCTTAATTCGATTTATATTGATTTTATACATTTTATTTCCATGATCTTTTAGTTTTGTGACGTGGGTCTGTGAAGATCAATACTTGTAATTCTTAGGAAGGAGACAGCGAAAGAGGAGGTTGTTAGATTTGTAGCATTTACTTTCAAAGCTTCTTGGGGTTTTCTTCATAGTCTGCAGGCTACTGAGCTCTTCGAAGGCATGACTCAAGTTACCCAACGGCTAGTTTGCAAGCTACTAGCCGTTGAGAGAAAATGCAATAAATAAAAAAAGAAAATTTCAAACATTTGAGTCTTTCTGTAGACCTATTAATAGCCAAAACCTGACATCTCTCCCCTTCCATCTCTCTCGCTCTCGCACTTGCCTAAGATTCTCTCTCGCTCACTTGTTCACTTCTTCTTCTTCTTAATTCAATTTATATTCATTTTATTTCCATTATCTTTTAGTTTTTGTGACGTGGGTCTGTGAAGATCAATACTTGTAATTCTTAGAAAGGAGACAGCGAAAGAGGAACGCTGTTAGATTTGTAACATTTATTTTCAAAGCTTCTTGGAGTTTTCTTCATAGTCTATAGGCTACTGAGCGCTTCGAAGGCACGACCCTAGTTACCCAACGGATAACTAGCAAGCTACTAGCCGTTGAGAGAAAATACAATAAAGAAAAAAAAAATTCAAACCTTTGAGTCTTTCTGTCGACCTATTAATAGCCAAAACATGACATCTCTCCCCCTCCATCTTTCTTCTTCTTCTTGGGGTTTTCTTCATAGTCTGCAAGCTACTGAGCACTTCGAAGGCACGACCCAAGTTACCCAATGGCTAATTAGCAAGCTACTAGCCGTTGAGAGAAAATGCAATAAAGAAAAAAAGAAAATTTCAAACCTTTGAGTCTTTCCGTCGACCTATTAATAACCAAAACCTGACATCTCTTCCCCTCCATCTTTCTTCTTCTTCTTCTTCTTCTTCTTCTTCTTCTTAATTCGATTTATATTCATTTTATACATTTTATTTCCCTGATCTTTTAGTATTGTGACGTGGGTCTCTGAAGATCAATACTTGTAATTCTTAGAAAGGAGACAGCGAAAGAGGAGGTTGTTAGATTTGTAATATCTATTTTCAAAGCTTCTTGGGGTTTTCTTCATAGATTGCAGGCTACTGAGCGCTTCGAAGGCACAACCCAAGTTACCCAACGGCTAGTTAGCAAGCTACTAGCCGTTGAGAGATAATGCAATAAAGAAAAAAAGAAAATTTCAAACCTTTGAGTCTTTTCGTCGACCTATTAATAGCCAAAACCTGACATCTCTCCCCCCTCCATCTTTCTTCATCTTCTTCTTCTTGATTCCATTTATATTCATTTTATACATTTTATTTCCCTGATCTTTTAGTTTTGTGACGTGGGTTTGTGAAGATCAGTACTTGTAACTCTTAGAAAAGAGACAGCGAAAGAGGAGGTTGTTAGATTTGTAATATTTATTTTCAAAGTTTCTTAGGGTTTTCTTCATAGTTTGCAGGCTACTGAGCGCTTCGAAGGCACGACCCAAGTTACCCAATGGCTGGTTAGCAAGCTACTAGCTATTGAGAGATAATGCAATAAAGAAAAAAAGAAAATTTCAAACCTTTGAGTCTTTTCATCGACCTATTAATAGCCAAAACCTGACATCTCTCCCCCCTTCATCTTTCTTCTTCTTCTTCTTCTTCTTCTTCTTCTTCTTCTTAATTTGATTTATATTCATTTTATACATTTTATTTCCTTGATCTTTTAGTTTTGTGATGTGGGTTTGTGAAGATCAGTACTTGTAACTCTTAGAAAGGAGACAGCGAAAGAGGAGGTTGTTAGATTTGTAATATTTATTTTCAAAGTTTCTTAGGGTTTTCTTCATAGTTTGTAGGCTATTGAGCGCTTCGAAGGCACGACCCAAGTTATCCAATGGCTAGTTAGCAAGCTACTAGCCGTTGAGAGATAATGCAATCAAGAAAAAAAAAAATTCAAACCTTTGAGTCTTTTCGTCGACCTATTAATAGCCAAAACCTGACATCTCTCCCCCCTCCATCTTTCTTCTTCTTCTTCTTTTTAATTCCATTTATGTTCATTTTATATATTTTATTTCCCTGATCTTTTAGTTTTGTGACGTGGGTTTGTGAAGATCAGTACTTGTAACTCGTAGAAAGGAGACAATGAAAGAGGAGGTTGTTAGATTTGTAATATTTATTTTCAAAGTTTCTTAGGGTTTTCTTCATAGTCTACAGGCTACTGAGCGCTTCGAAGGCACGACACAAGTTACCCAATGGCTAGTTAGCAACCTACTAGCCGTTGAGAGATAATGCAATAAGAAAAAAAAAATTCAAACCTTTGAGTCTTTTTGTCGACCTATTAATAGCCAAAACCTAACATCTCTCCCCCGTCCATCTTTCTTCTTTTTCTTCTTCTTCTTCTTAATTTGATTTATATTCATTTTATACATTTTATTTCCCTGATCTTTTAGTTTTGTGACGTGGGTTTGTGAAGATCAGTACTTGTAACTCTTAGAAAGGAGACAACGAAAGAGGAGGTTGTTAGATTTGTAATATTTATTTTCAAAGTTTCTTAGGGTTTTCTTCATAGTTTGCAGGCTACTAAGCGCTTCGAAGGCACAACCCAAGTTACCCAACGGCTAGTACTAGCCGTTGAGAGAAAATGCAATTAAGAAAAAAAATAAAATTTCAAATCTTTGAGTCTTTCCGTCGACCTATTAATATCCAAAACCTGACATCTCTCCCCCTCCATCTCTCCCGCTCTCACGCTTGCCTAAAATTTTCTTTTAGTTTTTGTGACGTGGGTTTGTGAAGATCAATACTTGTAATTCTTAGAAAGGAGACAGCGAAAGAGGAAGGCTATTAGATTTGTAACATTTATTTTCAAAGCTTATTGGAGTATTCTTCATAGTCTGCAGGCTACTGAGCGCTTCGTACGGTACAAATCATCCCCTTTTTCTTCCACCACCCTCCCAAGCCAATCATTAACCTATACAGTAGGAGATTGAACCACCAAAAGAACAAGAAAAGAAGAGAAGAAGATGAAAGGCAGACAGCACTTGAAAAAGCAAAAGCTACTAAAAGTCTTCTTCTTCTTCTTCTTCTTCTTCTTCTTCTTCTTCTTCTTCTTCTTCTTCTTCTTCTCTTCTTGGCTCGTTTACTAAAATAGGGGGCTCAAACTCGATTTCGAGTCGAGCTTTAACGAGCCGAGCCGAGTCGTTGTTCACCCTTGTTTGCAAGCAATTTAATTTCTGCACAAATACTTGTAAACAAAATTCTTTGTTTTCAACATAAAGTTTGCAACCACTAGGTCAAATCAGGCTTCTTATAATAAAATTAAGCTAAACTGAAAGCATAATTGGTCTTGAAAACCAAAATAAATCAAGTATCAAAAGCTAAAGTCACCCAAACACCTAAATAGACTAGGTAGGCGACAGCCTGGGCGCCAAACCCACACCTCACATCTAAGTGATGGACTTAGGCGTGGGATGTAGACTGACAACCAATCCTAGGCAATGCCCTGACAACTAAGCCCTTAGCATCTAATGCTGAACGGAGGATAATAGAGAGAAAAATCAAACCTGAAACATGATGTTCATGAGACACAGGTTCGGTCCGACCAGCCAAGTTGCACACTGTAGAAACAAGCAACACACGAAGGGAGAAGAAGAAACACACGATATACGTGGAAAACCTCGTGAAGAGGTGAAAAACCACGGAGAAGCTCTAACCTAGGGGCAAACCGCAACCCTAGGAGAGAGAAAATCAATTTCACTTAATCTCAACAAGTACACTTAAGTGATAATATATAGGGGAGAGAAGGACTGCCGC
>JAANDH010000621.1:73084-174277 GCA_011799765.1 Nymphaea thermarum | reverse complement strand
GTCTTCAGCAGAAGCAGAGTATAGAGCTATGGCTCTAGCCACTTGTGAAATGACTTGGATAAAATATATTCTCAAAGATTTTGAAATCATTCATGAGCAGCCTATGGAGTTACATTGTGATAATAATGCAGCAATACATATCGCTGCAAACCCGGTGTTTCATGAAAGGACTAAGCATATAGAGATCGACTGTCATGTTGTTCGCGAGAAAATCCAAAGTAAAGAAATCTGCACCAAACACATAAACTCTGAAAATCAAGTTGCTGATATCTTTACAAAGCCTTTAGGAAAGGAATCATTTTTCAAGTTAAGAGGTATGTTGGCATTAATTGACCCAGGAGCTCCAACTTGAAGGGGAGTGTTAGACGTTATGCAAATCTAATCGATATAGGCAAGTTGAATCTCTCCAAAGATTTCACCGTTGTAAAATCCCTCCTTTCTTTCCTTTTTCTGAGGATGAGATAACGCTTGGACGTTATGCTCACTCTTGTATATGTACTGTAATTTGATTACTATACAATTAATCAATTTTAGTCTTCTTCCGTCCATTGTTTATCATTTAACAAAGTTTTACTACAACGATTCATTTTTAAATTCTAACCACCTAATAACTGTCTATTTGCAGCAATTTGACTATATATATATATATATATCTCAGCAATGGATATATAGAGATGGATCTTTTAGAAATTCTTTGCTGAAAATTCCACAAAAACATTGCTGAAAGTCTTTATCAAGAACCATGGTCCAACAAAAAAACATTCTGATACACCTATTGAGAAGGTTTCAGTGACAGATTTAAAAGAAAAATCCATTCAGCAACATCCGACAGTTGTCATATTTCAATTCTCCTCTTTCCCGCTCTATATATATGTGTGTGTTTTCAGGTTCTGTGGCAACATGGAAGATATTTTTTTGGACATAACCATATAAATAAACATAAACTAAAATTCAAAACTGTAATATTCGAAAAGCGCAATGACGAAAAACCGACATATAGATGCGATTTCATGAGGCAACAAATTGGAGTTTCATATAATAAACTTTAATTTGAATTCAATAGGTGATACATATTGAAAACAGCTTCTAGAGACTTGCTGGATAATATTCATTCTCCCTCTCTTTATATATATATATATATATATATATATATATATAAAAGTACTAATTTAGTCCATAAGACATGTCTTAGTTTAAATTGCTTTATGAAAAATATTGATTTTTCTTCTGATTTTACGATGATTGAAAGAAAAATTAAAAAAAAAAACTGTGAGCATTGTGTTCATTTAACAATACACATCATTTTCTTTTCATTTTTATATACCTAAAACAATAAAGGCTAGAATTGTTCTTTTTTATTAACATTATTATTTTTCACGCTTGTGTGATGTGTCATATATATATATATATATTCATCTCCGTTGCCTTGAAGAGAAGCAACTGCTTCCATTTTATACCCATCACCCATAGGGTTTACAGATCTTGCATCGATCGTTTTTAGAGAACAAATACACTGAGTCCTGACAATGGTCATAGAATTTGAATTTTTAAAAGTGGATCGCTTTGTCGTTCAATACGCTACAACCTTTCGTTCGAGATATATATATATATATATATATATATATATATATATATATATATATATATATATATATATATATATATATATATATATATATATATACCTTATAAGAGAATTGCCCGGAGCAATCTTCTTCGCACAACTCTTTTTTATTTTTTTTAATTAATTGTTTACGTTTTGATTTAAAAAAGCTGGAAAAAAATCAGTTTTTTTACCTTCGATGATTGGACCGCGTTCTCTTTTGTTTTTTTAGACCTTCCGCGACTCTGGCGAGTCAGAAAACATCACCGGCCAAAAGACTGAATCCTGCAGCACCTTTGTCCCCCCAAGTTGGTCCAAACACATTAATTGCTTCCAGTGTTTTACGGTTCTGGACTTATGTCCAGGTTTGACACGTACGAACTGACTACCCGAAGTGTCGAAAAGACAAGAAATGGTATCCAATGTTCCTAAATACTAATAATCAACCCAAGCAAACGGGGGAGAGGAAAACATATCTCGACATTCTAGGGTTTCTAGGACCGGATGGAAGGCCTTTTGAGTTTTTTTTTTTTTTGGTTTAACATCTTGCTCATCTAAAATTTGAAAAATTTCAACCATCTTTGAATATTTGAAAAAACGGCGTAAAAATGCTTTTTGAATTTGTAGTGATAATTTTTAGGGGAGAATCCAACTCCAAATTTGATGAATCCATGGTTAATCTATGTGAAGAAGGCACTTCAAATCCCAATGTTTAAAGTTGTGACAACTAAATTTGACTATGCAATAACTTCATTACTTTGAGGGAATGGACTTCCAATTTATAGTTTTTTAAACAAAACTTTTAGGGATAAGAGAGTGGAAGCCTCATCCATCCTCCCATCCCTCATGACCAGGCTTGTTTTTGGTATCTCAAGGTCCTTTAGCTCTCGGTGTGAGTATGTATGAGTCATAATGTTTATGCAATATTTACAATTCATAAGTGAGATGTTAGTTTTTTCTTGAAAAAAAAAAAGTGCACAGTTATGATCAAATATTTCTCCAAACAGATAGAACAGACTTGCTCTTGAATCGGCTCTATTTGGACTTAAGCATAAAATTCTATAACCTGTCGAATTTCAGATTTCAGAAATTAGATCTGTCAAATTTTCCATCCTCTACAAGTCTCTGAAGTAGCCAAATGATTCAGGAGTAAATCTATGGGGTTTGAACCATGGAGACCACATCTTTTGATTAAGCTTCAAAGTTCTTTCATATTTCATACCATGATGCTTTTGGCCATGCTTATAAAGACATTGAAACTTTTTTTAAATACCAATTATAGATTGACAGACTTTTCTTTGGTAAAACTCTTCTAGGTGAGCGGGAGAATTAATCACACCGTCTAGGGGAGAGCCGAAACCCTATCCCTCTCTCTCCTTCCACCCACCCCAAATTCCCCTTGTTCATAGGATCCATAGCTACGTCAGTACCAGTAGCGAGATCTCTATGTGCTTCAACTTGTATGTAGGACACAACCCCTCTTACGATACAAGAACATAGCTCCCCACAAGTCAAAAAATGCATAACGCATCTCAAGTTCACCCGTTTGAGCTATACCTTTCCAGGCTTCTTTAGTAAGATCCTTAAAAAGCCATTTAATTTAAGTAGGAAGATTCCCGTGACTGATAAGCAAGTTGGAGGGAAACGGTGATGCAAAATCTATGTTGTCAGTTATTATTGCGATCCAATGTTTGTCTACATCCCCAAATCCATAGCAAGACAAACACACCTTAATAATTTATTTTCAGAGATACTGGAACTCGAACACTTCAGGGCTGTTTGGCATCAGTAACATATTGTTACTTTCACGAATCTGCTTCAAAATTGAGTCAGATTCATAGACCAATATATTACACTGTTCTATAAACTTGGACTTATTTTTTTAGACACATTCATAAAAGAATAACAACATGTCGCTGTTGTCAAACAGCTCCTTAAAGCTTTATAATATGAAAAAAAAAAACACTCAATTTTCTTAACGTTAATGGACCTCACGATATGTCCACTGTCAGGTAGGAGGAGAAGTTGAATGGCAGCAGCGCACGAGGTGTGATTTTTCAGGTTAGAAGAGAAAGTCGAATGGCACCATACGAAGTGTGATTTATCAGGTCAAAAAAGAAAGTTGAATGGCAACACCATAAGTGTGACTGAACATTGATTGCCTTCAAAAGTATGAAGTGAAAAAAAGTAAGGGTTCTTTCCTTCAGCTTAGACATTTCTTATGTATTTTGATGTTTGTTTCATTCATTGGCCAGAAAAATTTTCAAGGATAACATTTTCCGGTCAACTTAAGCTGAAACAAACGAATTCCTACCTTATAATATGTACATCTATGTTCAAATATATGTACCTAACATTTAATGTTATAGTATTATATATTGCCCACAAAGCACTCGTAAAGCATAGGGCTTTGTGTGGAGTCTTCCTGAATAAAATGGATAGGGTTCAGGTTGATTATGCAAGCCGAATTGAAAATCTAGAAATTTTTTTACTAGTGAAGGGCACCTAAAAGTTTTTCGATGACGCCAAACACGTTTACCATTGAATTGCAAACTTCCCTTAGATATTTAAGATAAACTCTAACCAAATAACCAGAGCTCATTTCTTGATACTGTGAGTGCATTGGATGAGGCAAATGCTCTTCTAAATTATGTTAACGTCGAACTCTTCTTCGTTTTTGTGTTCTTTGTAAAGTGTTCGACGATATCAATATTGATGATAGTATTGATACAGAGCTGACTATCACTTCTTTTTTGCAAAATCTAGCAAGACCGTATGATTTCGCCTCAAGTGAAGGGAAGTCTTCCTGGATTTCTTCTCCAAATTTCCACACATCTTTCGAGTTTTTCAGAAGAAGAGAGGACTTTTTGCCCCGCCCATCAAACACGTCCCTCGAATCCATCTTCGGAATGAATCGTGAGCCTCACCTATTTTACACATCATCGCCGTCAACAGTACAGCATAATTTGTACGGCGACAATTAACGGCGATCATGCATGTGGTGGTGAGCCAACATTGGCAGCCTCGACACGGGGTTCAATCTTCGTATCGAAAGTTTCTCTCTCTCTCTCTCTCTCTCTCTTGCGGAGACAAAAACAACTCAGTGAGGCTCATGTCATTTGCTGGCATCACAGCAAGGCCACGGTCAGCCCCTCTCTCCCTCTCTCTTGGACTGGCAGGTGAGGAAGAAACAGAAGATGTGCTTTCTTCAGTCTCTGCTTTAACCCTCTCCTTGCATGTGAAAAATTTTAAGCAGACTCATCTCTTTCGGTGAAATTTTAAGCAGGCTCATCTCTTTCGTAGCCTTTCCTTCTTTAGTGGTCAACGTTGCTACTCCTGATTCTACTGCTGCCGCTCGGTAGAAATCCTTCTCCGGTTAAAAGGAAAGACACCGGTTCTGGCGTTGCATCATCCTTCATATTTGGTTTCCTGCTGTGATTTGTCTTGAGGACCACTTCGATTGGACAGTCTGCAAGTGATTTTGTACGTGGGAATCTCGATTTTCTTCCCAAAATTGGATTGATTGGCTTTCTAGTTTGAGGGGTTGGTGGAATCATGACTTTGTGAAATGGGATCTCGGGGGGTTGTATGGTGATAAAACGGAGGAGCAAATGAACCATGACTCTGCTGCTCAGAGTCGGTTCTGTGTTGAATGCGAGTAATCTGAAAGGGTTTCTTCTTGCGGTCGTTTCGAGTGCTTTCATTGGATCGAGTTTCATTTTGAAAAAGAAGGGGCTTAAGCGGGCGGGAGCATACGGCGAACGTGCAGGTAAAATGCGAGCTACCCAATTCAAGTTTCCTCCTCTTTTCTTGGGATTGACGTCTTCAGTATTTTATTGAAAGGATTAAGGAGTAAAGTTTGGTTGTTTCTTTGGCTTAAGGTTCTGGAGGATATGGTTATCTGTTAGAACCCCTTTGGTGGGTGGGAATGACATCGAGTAAGATTTATTGAAATGCAGTACTTCCTGCTCGAGTTTTAGAATTTTCTTTTTTCTAAGATTTTTCGCCTATATACTGGCTTAAGTTTCTTAACTGATATAATTAGTGATCGCTGGAGAGATCGCGAACTTTGTGGCGTACATTTTTGCTCCAGCTGTTCTAGTGACACCTTTAGGAGCATTGAGCATAATTGTCAGGCAAGTATGTTGTAAGCGTTGCTTGAGTAGAGTTGCTTCACTCGGATTAATTTGCAACTTAATTTTGATATCCGGATCGATCATGTCTTGATGCCTACTCTTGCTACTTGTGACATTGTTACTGCATGCAGTGCTGTTCTAGCTCATTTTATGCTGAACGAGAGGTTGCAGAAGATGGGCATGCTTGGTTGCCTACTTTGCATAGTAGGTTCAATAGTGATCGTGCTCCATGCACCTTCGGAGCATAGCCTGACTTCGGTGTTAGAGATCTGGAGTTTGGCAACTCAGCCTGGTAAATAATGGTCTTTATATATTCTTTCTGGATGTCAACATCTTACTTCTACCTTTGTTAATGCGCCGTTATCCTACTTCATGATCGACTTATTCTCACGCTTTTACGGTTTTACTTCTTGTCCACATTCCAGCATTTCTTCTTTATACAGCATCGGCAGTCGTGACATCATTGGTTTTGATGTTACATTGTGGCCCTCGATATGGACAGACAAATATAATGGTGTACTTGGCCATATGTTCTCTATTTGGCTCATTAACGGTAATTTCTACTGTATTTGAGCTTATGCTTGTTTCGTTCGACTATTGTGTTATTGAATCTATATAATTAAAAACATTATGATTACATCACAGAAGTTTCTATTATTGTTCCATTACAAACCAGTAATGCATATTCATTGTATTATCTGAAGGTAATGAGCATCAAAGCTGTTGGAATTGCTATCAAACTCACAGTTGAAGGTACAAACCAGGCCGTGTATCCTGAGACATGGATTTTTGCTATGGTTGCAGTGACATGCATTGTGATTCAGTTGAATTATCTGAACATGGTGAGTGGAATGTGATCGTCTTATACAGTTCAATGATTCTACGAAGCAAGAATTGTTTATGGCTAACTAGTTAACTATCTCACCTTCCACATGTGCAATTAACTCAAACATATTTTGGAAGTACAGTGACATTCTCTGAATGTCCGTTGAGTAAATTGGTTTACTATCAAAGTATCAATTATTACTAAGTCTATGACCACTTTTTTTTGGTAATGGCTCCTGGAGTTGTAGTTTACCTTGTAAGGTACATAACCTCTGACCTTTTGAATGACTGTGCATCTGTTCATAATATCCTGTGCACGATTTATTCCATATTTCCATGCGTATTATTTTGTGTTATTAAGATAAATAAGCTTTTACCTAGGTTGATTAATCACATTATTGGTTTCTCTGTGGAGCAAAAACGTCAACACTATTATGGTCTGATGCACCAACAGATGTAGCACATTGTGGGAGAACCTCTTCAAAGCACAAAATATTACTGAAGTTATGAACTCTTTACTGATCTCATGTTTGTTAGGAGTTTTAGATTTCAGAGTTGTCCAAGGGCCAAACTCACTTTTGAACAATATTTATTAACTTCCTCTTCTTGGAATCATGCATATTTTTGGTATGCATTTGAGTGTCCAGATGACTCTTTTGATGGAAAAGTTTTTCCTGTTTGAACTCAAAGGCTTGATTTTTCCCCTGGTGATGGCAAACATGAGTACTGCCACTTAGGTAGTTAACCATTCATATCCTAGTACCTCCTTCATGTTTGTTTATCAGAATTCCTTTTTCTTTGAAAAGAAAATTTTTCATCAGTTCATTCTCATGTTCAAATCATAAGTGGCAAATAGGCTATGATGGATCTTAAAAGGCCATAGCATGAGGTTTAGGTTACTCATATGACAATTATCTGCAGAAAAGATTTATAGGATAAATCTTAGTGCTACAGCCAGCACAGAGAGATGAACTTTGTCGGCCAGGAATATAGCAAGCAACTTGGACTTGATCATGTAGAATGGTGCACTGGGGCATATATGGCTGCCATGTGCGTTTTTTGCAGTGTCAACTTTCAGACATGAGATCTTTTGAATCTCAATTGCTGAAACATCCATTTTAATAGTGACTTGAAAATGCAACTGCACATAATGGCATATTGGCATGTAAGTTAGTAACCAATCTAGAGGCAAAATTGTTTATTTTTTAGACCTGCATAGTCTCAGCAGTGAGGGATTCTTTTGAGAAAATACAATAAGGAAGATTATTGCCATTTGCAAATGAGCTTCTTGTCTCAGATTTATGTCATATGCATATAAGGCCATCTATCCAATTTTATATTTAGATAAGATTGCTATTACATGCAATATTAGTTTGCTCTAGACTCTAGAAGTTGTAGGAGGGAGGCAACAAAAATGTTTGGAATACCTAACTATTTTGCCATACCAAGGTATTGGCATTGCATAATAAGGGGAGATATCTATTACCACAGGACAAGTTTGTTGTGAACCTTCTAGAATAAGCAAGGCTTCTTGATGGTTGAATTATAGGTTCTTCAGTTCAGACGAATATCAGGTTTAGATCCACTTAGGGAATCAAAATATCAATCCAAAGGAAAAAGTTATATAAAAAACAAGAATTTAAGGGTCGCTGTCCATTTCTATAAAAGACAAAGCCGATCAACTGACAGTGGCTCCATGCCATAATAGATGGAGCCAAAAGTGTGATATCATGCCCTGCAACTGTGGTTCCTGTTGCAATGTTCTGAAAGTATTGCCAAAATGAAAATGTTGTAAACATTATTGCAATAGTTGCATGAGGTTTGTTTTGAAAAATCATTTATTATATTTTAATTCTTTCACATTTTAATAACCATTTTCATTTTTTCTCAATAATTTTTTTTACAAAATTAGAAGAAACTCGTACCTTCATAGCTGTTCTATTATTCTTATGCATTTTTTGTTTGTTTAATTCCCAAGATTTTTCACGAGAGAAAAAAATTCAATTAGTAACCAAGAAAAACATCACGTATAAAGACCTAAGAATTATATTTGTGGCAATGCTCTAATGCTTTGAAGTTTGACCCCATATTGTTGTTGTTGGAGGCAGTTGAAGTAATCATGACCTATAATATTTTGTGTATTTTCCTTGGACATTTCTTGATGTTGTGTGGTAAAAGATTTGGGAACATGTAAATTCTAGGTTTCCATACTGGCAGTCATAGAATAACATTTGGTGCAGTTGTTGCTCTCCACAAGTATTAAGTTGATCAAATCTTTTTTTTTTTTTTTTTGTGATACTGTTTGGATATGTCTACTTTATGTCATGTTATGTTGAAAATTGAGATTCTGTTAAAGAAAGTCTGCCAACGGAGATATTAATTTAACAAACTGAAGTGGAACTGTCACGATACACTGTATGCATTGATGCTGAAGCTTTTCCTTTCATTCTTTTTCTTTTTTTAAACAATCTTCTGAGAATGGGAGTTTCTTCAGAAGAACTGAAATGCTGGCCCTTATTAGATAGTCTCATAAGAGATTGCATAAATTATTTGGTAAATTTTATTGTGGATATATACACGTGTGCTTTCTTGTCTCTTTTCATATACAGACAAGTATTTATACCTTAACTCATTGTGTAAGAAGTAAAAGTTGAAATCCCATGGAATTTGAGACATGGTATCCCAATACTGATCACCAGTGAGCTTGCTTGACCAGATTGTCTGATATTTAATCCCTGTGCTTCTCAATCTAATGTACCTGAGCAGGGTGGGGAATGTGGTAACAAGATGTTCTAAATTTATAAACCTTTGTTGGTTGTGGAAATTTGGCAGGCACTTGATACATTCAATGCTGCAACTGTATCGCCAATCTATTACGCAATGTTCACAATTCTTACCATCGTAGCAAGTTCCATAATGTTCAAGGTATCCATCAATATATATATTTTTTTTCATGCTCTCATAGTTTTATTTGTTAGTATGTTGATATTCTTTTTCATTCTCTTACAAAATTTATCGGGGGTTGGGAATTGTTTTTCTTGGACATCACCTAGGACTGGTCTGGTCAAAGTGCAAGCAGTATAGTATCTGAGATTTGTGGAATGATCACGGTGCTTTCTGGGACTACAATATTGCATACTACAAAAGAACCTGAACCACCTCAAAAAGCAGGCAAGTGCAACTAGCCTTTTTCATACAAAAATTTTTGTTATGAATGCATACTTTTTTACTAGCGATGTGGTGATGAATGTTTGTTATGTTTAAATGTTGTTTTTGATAGCACACCGTGCTTGTAACTAGAGTGTACAACTTAAGCACTCTTGGCAGATCAAACAGAAGTTTAGATTTTTGCCTGTAGAATTTGTTGTAGTTTAACTTTTCTGTGTTACCCTCTAAAGGAGAAGTATGAACTACTTGTTTAATTGTACTTTTTTAAATAAATAAACTTGATTAGTTACCAATTTAGCTTTCTCTGGTGATTTAAATTTTCTAGGCTTCATGAACTGGTATAGTGGACGTTGTAGAAATAGCTTTCAGGAAACACAAAGTCAAGTTGACATAAAGAACTTGATAAACAATACTGAAGAATAAAGAAAAATCATGTGCAAGTGAAATAAAGCACAAAACATAAAAGGGTAATTTTTATCAGAAGCCACAGGCAAGCTCCAACAGCTAATAATGTTAGCCATTGGATAGCGTAGTTCCAGTCAAAGGCTAAAACTGGCCAGAGTGAGATAAAAAGTGAAAATACAAAATAACAGAAAAAGAACAGAAAAATCACATTTTTAATATATAATTCTATATACAAAATATATTTACAACATGCCTACATAATATTTCTAACATCCTTTAGAAAATCATAAAACTTATGATTTTACAATCAAATGTTTGCCAAGGAAAAAAAAATGAAACATAGGAGAGGTCAAGGCTTTGGTAAGATCTCGACCAACTGAAGTTACGAAGTAACATAAGCAAAATCAATATTCTTCTTCAAGTATTCTTCTCTAACATGATGACAGTCCATCTCAATATGTTTGGACTTCAGTCCTCTCATGAAAAGTATGGATATGGCAATGTATATTGCACTTTTGTTGTTAGAAACTTAGAACATACTTCATAAGAGCTTGTAGATCATTCATCATATAATGAATCAAGTGTTTCAGCCACGCGATGTCCATTGTAGTGGCAGATGTTTCTCTTACTTTGCTTCTATAAAGGGAAGGAATTTTTTGTTGCTTTTTGTGCCTCCAAGATATCAAAAATTTACTTACACAAAACACAAAAATCTAGTTTTGGAGTGATGATTGTTGAAGAACTGTTTCCCTTTCCCAAGTCAGAGCTAGTAATGTGATAAATTCAAAGAAGATGGTGATAAAAATAATCATGCACATATTATTCCTTTAATATGCCTAATTATATGCATAACTACACTTGTGTATAAAAATGTGGGATTTAGTTGAAATTCAGTTGCCATATGTATGACATGGGTAGTGTCTGGCTGTTAGAATTTAAGGATTTAGTTCTAATGTAAGATTGCACATATGTTTTTATATGTACTATACTACTATCATATATCTTAAACTTCGAGTAGGTTGATGTATGATTTGTGTATATAAATATATGTATGTATAGTGTATACATAGGCCTTTTTGTATTTATTTTTCGTGTATTTTTTATTTCTTTTTGTTAGCAAAGGGAACTAGCTGTTGGCTGCTCCCAGCGGCTAGAAATCTAGCCATTGGAGCTGCCTAACAGCTAGCTCCTTTTTCTCCTTCTTCCTTTCTTTCTTCTATAAATAAGGGACTTGGGTCCCTTGCTTAGTATGGGCTTTAAGGCCTGATTGTATTATTTGAGATTGAGTACAAGTTTTTTACCTCTAGTTTGAGGTTTCTCCTTGTGAGATTTCTTGGAGTGGCTAGCATCTTCAAGAGTGTGACTCTTGAAGTGTTTCTATCATTAAGTTAAGGCCTGATTTACACTGGCTTGGTGATGCTTAAACACATGAGTGCTCCAGCCAATTGTCTATGTAGTGTTAAATTATTCAAAGGGTGCTACATCATCAATCTCCATTGTCGAACCCATTTACTTCTGGTGTCTCAACTTTTCCTTTTCATTAGTCAGACTGGATCTAACAATAATATATGAGGCAAACTTTAAAACAAAAATAACATGTATAAGAAAAACTTCAATGCCTAAAAAATGACAAGTATCCCAATTCTATCTCCCAAATCTATCATTCCAAATTAATTTTCCAATGGACATTTGATTTCTTTAATTTTTTTTTTGTCACTTTTTGTATTATTCCTGCGGAATCCAAGAAACATTGATTCGATGGACAACATGAGCCAGTTGATAGTAATAGTTATCGTCCACTTGTTGATAAGCTCCTCTATGTCACTGTCACTAGACTTGATATATCTTTGGCAATTAAAAAGTTTGTCGATTTATGACTAAACCGACTAAGGTACACTAGGATGCAGCCACGATGATGCTCAGGTACTTGAAGTCTTCCCTTAGCAAACGATTGCTATTTAAGCGAGGATCAACACTTGATGTTGTAGCAAATGAAGTAGATTGTCATTGCATCCATGACATGGTTCAAGGGGAAATCATCTCCACTATATATCTTGCCTCAGAAGATCCTTACTAAAGCTTTGCCTATTGCTGAGTTTTCTAGATGTTGTGGCAAGCTGAGCATGATTAACATCTATGATCCAGCTTGAGGGGGAGTCGTGAATAATATTTATGTTAAGTGGTGTTTTGAATATTTAATAGTTTTAGGAACGACTCTTTATTAATAATTGTTTTAGTCTTGTACTTATTTTGTAATTTGTTGGTTTCACCCTCATTCTCCTTTAACATGAGATTAGGGCAAATTAATGAGTGTCGAATTTGTTTCTCTCTCTCTCTCTCTCTCCCTCTTCTCTTCTCCCTTCTGGCCTCACGCAACAATTATTTCAAGCTTTGACACCATGTGAAATTAGTTCTCCAGTACATGATATCAAGTTCGAATAAACAACTTGACAAACTAAAAAACGATTACTTACAAGTGTGCTGGGAAATAAAACACTGAAACAGTCTTTGTTAGAGGCCAAATGCTTAGAGAAGCATGGTAAACAGCGGGAATCCCCTTAAATCTATACAGCTCAAAAATCTAAAAATGACCAGAAACTGGGAGAGAAATAAAAAATAAAAAATATATATAGAAAAGAAAATAAGCAAAAAAGTTACATATTTAACCTATATACAAAGTATATTTACAACATTATATACAATCACACACACATCTTTGGACTTGCTTCTGAGCATTCCAACCACACATGCACCCAATCCCCTTTTCTCTCCTCTCTAATACTCTGTTAAGCGGTTGTGTTTTTATTCACCATGTGCCCTTAATTTTTTTTTTGTATTCTCATTGTCTCATGATATGGGAAATTCGTGCAGATTTATATGCACCACTTTCTCCTACAATGTCCTGGCATGTACATCTGCCCAATGGAGAGTCTGATAAGCTGAAAGATGAGGATGGATTATCTCCAGATTTTATCACCATTCTCCGGCATGACTACTTTGTCTAGAGGTGCTTGTAAATTTTCTGTGGACAGAATCAAGCTTCGAGAGCAACTAGGGTCCTAGTGATCAAATCAGATACCACCACTGAACCAATGAAATTGTGAAAGCTTTGACGTGGATTGTGGTTTGGTGTTTGCTTATGGGCTGTCATTCGATGATGTACCATTGAAAGATCCAGAATATCCCTCCGCATGCTCATCTAAAGTGCATCAGCAGCTCCAGATCAGTGCTTGCTCCATCCAATGCTTTACTCGTGTTCGTTTCATTTTGGCCCATTCTGCTCCTTTGTAACAGCAAGGTTGCCTGCTGTTGATGCTTTTGTGAATTTTGGTTTCCATTATATTCATTTTGTGTTTCTGACTGCAGATGGCTTCATTTTTGTTGCCTGTACAGGTTGAAAAATGATGCAGGGACTGTATATTAGCATTCTAATTTTATATGGAAGTGCAGTTGTCTATTTAACTTATGCTTTCCCTCAAAAGTTTGCTGCAACAGAACTAACGGAACAACTAAAAGCAAAATGAGAGAACGTCAGTGGTAAAAGGGGCTGCGTGGCAGTAGACGGGTGTATAAAGCTTTTGTACCGCCCATTCTTACCTAGTTTTGAACTTTGGGCGTGAAGTGTTACTTTCTTTGCCCTTTTTATGTGCAAGGATGTGCATGGGCTCATATCAAATGCGCCGTGTAGTATGTATTTTTCGGGTACCAAGTCTAAAATCCCATAATTGATCATCATGTTTCAATTTTGTGGCACACTGAGATTCTGTGGTGTACCATCAACTTGGTGGTATTCATAATCCAAACTTACCAGATAGATAGTAGCTCTTGTAAGCTGGTTATGATCATCTCCGGTCGGCCAAAGCGATTAGAATGATATGATGCCGTATGTAAAGACTGAGGTCATGGATAAATCTGAACATGTTTTAATGTAAGCTGCTGAATATCGCTAAAGGAATTTCAAGATCTGCTTACACCTTTGAACAAGTGATTTTCTAGTCCTCTGTGATCATTCCTCAAGTTCTAGAAAGCTGTTTAGAACCTATCCTTCGGTTGGTACTGGAGGAAAAACGTATCTTATCATGCTCATTTTGCGCTTGAGATCTGCTCAAAATCTTCCGAGTTATCTTCTGCAGAACTTTATTTGCATTCTGCTAATTAGAAGTTTGGTGCACAATAAATTGGTTTCTAAGGAAATATGAAGTGATATAAAAGCTACGTTCAGCTATATTATTTCGGCATTTGATGTTGGTTGTCTTTCCGCAATGTAGCAATCCGCACCAAGACTTTTACTCTAAGAAACGCAACTATGCATGACAGTCTTCAATTCCTCTATTTTTTTTCTCTATCGTAAGATTATACGTGCAAGACTACATTAAGATGCAGAACCACATTTAAAGAGAGGCTTAAAATCTGTGGGATATAATCTGTCAGGGACACGGTACTCTGTGATGCACATGATGAGGAGCATATTGGAGCCCTTACTGTCTTGCGGGTGTGCACCCACCAACAAAACCCACAAAAAGGATTTATTGCTTATTTTCCTGTTGTTAGTATCTAAATCTATGCGAATGGTTATGAGAACCTCCTAACATGCACAGATGGGCAGCATCAATCCCACAAATTCAGGTTGCCGAGTATGGTCGAGTAAAACCTTATCTGCAAGACTATGGAGAACACATTCTGAATCGCAATATACCAAGTTGGTGGTTTGACCATGTAAAACGCCTAAACAGATAGGAACGGGAACACCACGCCTAAGCAAGCCAAGCAGAACGTAAATAAGATTTCTTCTGTTGATTTGATTAAAACACAACGGTTTTAGGGGATACAAAACTGTTTGAATCCCACGGGATTGACAACATCTTCATGACCATTGTTCTTTGAAATGTAGTAATGGGATTCCGAGCATCCGATGTAATCCTGGTGGGGGTTAGGCCTCCAGTTATTCAAGGTCCATTTTCATTGTGCGTCTCACTACCAAATGGCCAAGTTTGACCACAACTACGTAGGCATTTACATTCACAAGGTATACGTGCGGTTTTGGAAATGGGTCTCGAAGCTGACATCAACTAACAGCATGCAGCAGTCTTAACAGATGGTCCTACCAGTAAGAATGCAAGTAGCTATTTCCTCAAAGAATGCAAGAACGGATTTAAGCACACAACTTATAACAAATCCAAATCCAGCCATAGTATTTCCATAACCAGGTATAGCATTCCTGTACTGAACACTTCTTGAGATACCCGTATGACGAAGATTGGAATGTATTTTCAGACGTGGATGAGAACGGGGACCTGTCAAGAACCATTCATGATAATACAGGATAAAGAAATAATCATAAATGGCTGCTACCTCTACCATACCAGAGGTACGGATGGTACAGGCAGGGAGAAAGGTCGTCTAGGAGGAACTTTTGGTTCAAATGCCTTGGAAAAATGGAATAATATTCTTCCTGGAAAAAAGAGGTATTGGAAGTATTCATGAGGACATAATTGCCACCCACGGGTGAAGTGATTAGCCTCTAACAATGTTGGATGGTAGAAATGGCTCAATGGAGCTGTGCAGGGGGAGAAACAAAATATAAGACCAGCAAAGCAATGGAACTTTTCTCATAGCATAGCTTTCTAATCTGAACGCAGTTCAGGAAGAGTGCAGCTTGTTTCAGAACTCCCAGTCAAGAATTAACCTGTCCTGGCTGACGAAATCAATTTTCCAATCTTATTGTATCGTTTCTATCTACGCTGCTGCTATGGTCCAACCTTTTTTTTTCTCTCTTGTTTTCGGCTCCTTCAATGTGGTTTTGTAGGCGTTCACCCTTTAATAACAGTTGAGGGTTAATCTTTTAGCAGTCTTTTCATTTCGCTGCCTCCTACCTGCAGCAGTCTATCATAGAAAAAGAAAAACAACGAAACGTGAAATAAACATTAGTTCCATCTAAACTTAAGCACATACACAAGCTGATGCAGCAACACTTGGTAAAAACAGAAGGTTTCCCAAACAGCAAGCTCTTTTACTATCATCATAACTGCTTGACTACCATAGCAAACATCAGGCTGTCAATAGCTTCAAGAGAGGGATCAGTTGTATCCCCAAACAAGATGTTGATTTATGTGATTTGTGCAATGGGGACAGTCCAAATGGAACATATAAAATTCAGAGACTCAGGATGCCCATAACTCGTACATTTCATTCAATTGTGCTACGCCAACAGGTTTAAGGGACATACGATATATCTCCTTGAGCTTCCTAACATCACAAGCCCTGTTAGGAACACCTTGATGGATATCACTCGATTTAATGGTATTTCCAGCCAGTGCACTTGATAACATCTTCTTCAGCAATGACTGTAACTGGTCAAAAAATGTCTTGCAAATCATAGTCAGGTCACTTTCTATTTCTACCACGTCATCACTCGATTCTCCCACAACTACATGTCGCCCTTCAAGCAGGTGCATTAATGCCGTCTCCAACATCTGCAATAAATTCCATTAGAAGCTCATTCCGTTGCTCAATATGAAGGTGAACAGTCACTAAAACTCATAAAGACCAGAATAAAACAATTAACTGAAACTTGAGTCCTAATGATCAGATCCTGACACAAAATTATGGTGGTTCTGTCAAGAATAATGGGTCCTGGATAAGTATAAACCCTATTCTAGTAGCAGAGCATGAAACTTCAGCATGGATATGACGACAAATTGCTAATTGAGTATGTCATGGGCTGATAGATTCAAGCTGCAGCACCTACAGGAACAACAAGCAAGCTTTGACCACACAGCTGGACAAGCAATTTGCAAAGGAGTCCTCTCAGGCAACCAACCACAAGAGAACAAAAGCGCAAAAGAGAAAGGAAAGGCAACAGATCGTTTCAAAGACAATATTTCATTAAGCAAGAGGAAAAAGTTGCATAAGGAAATATCTTTCAAACTGATAGATTTAACCAGTGGCATGCCTCACAAGTATGAAAAGGCCAGCTTTCAACCATCTAATCAATCACAAGGGAGTGTGAAAGCAGAAGAGCTCAGCAGGCAACAGATTACATGAAGACAGGAACTGATTGAACAAGAGGAAAGAGTGGCATTAGGTGCACAAGTCTCCCTTGATTCTAGAGCATGCAAGATCAAGATGAACTGCCTTGCTTCTTTTCCCACTCCAGACAGAAAAGGACCATCAGGGAACTATTTAGAAATGCTTACAAGGCCATAGGCCCGTGTGAGTTAGCCAAGACAGTGGTAGGCTATTTGAAGGGTTGAAATGCAAGCAAAAAAGTAAGGGTAGCACAGAATATATTCCACCTACAAGAAACAAGACCCGCTTCAAAATGCCCCTCTCCTATCTCAAGCATATAGGTTTTGGCCAGGTCGATGGTTTTATTCTACCTGGATAAATGATGCTGATCCTGCAGAAGTGAATATGCATAACGAATACGATGGAAGCAAACCAAAAGGTTATATTCAATCAAATATTTCAAGTTTGATGAAGATTATAAAAAACTGAGGCATCATTTGCCTTCAAGGACTAAAATTTGAACTAACATAGAAAGGCAACCTATTTACTTTGGAAACTAATTTGATGGGGTGAGCTCGTTTATGACCAGAAACATTTTTTCTTCTCCCCTTTCCTGAAAAAGGTATGAACTATGAACGACTAATGGAGCTTAAAGGCTTGGTTTCTTTGAGACAGAGCTGGGAATACAAGGATACAACCATGATGAGAGGACTTGTACAGAAGGAAAAAGAGGAATATTTACACTCAATACATGTATCCCTGTGACAGCCTTCTTGCATCTCTGCAGCCTCAAATTCGAAATATGCCAATCCACCATGCTAAAGAAAAAAAAGTGAGATGTCTTGGCATTTTTTTCAAACCCTAAAAGAATAAAAAACAAGCAAACACATGGAAGCTAACCGCCCAAAAAAAAAACACATGAACATCTGCAAATAAAAATATTCACTTTCCTTAAGACTTGCAAGGTCTAGCATAAGAGAACAAAGAAAAATAAGAAAAGATCAAGAGAAAACAACAATCAAAAATCAAAATTATAACTTTTTAAGTAGACAGCTTCTAATTGGCAGATATGCAGAAGATAACAAGTTATTGCATAACAGACTTGCAAGGTCTAGCATAAGAGAACAAAGAAAATAAGAAAAGATCAAAAGAAAACAACAATCAAAAATCAAAATTATAACTTTTTAAGTAGACAGCATCTGACTGGCAGACATGCAGAAGATAACAAGTTATTGCATAACTACATATGTCACAAGCGTTGCTTTAGGAAACATACCATGCTTGGATGAATAGAATTTGATAACCTTGAAGCTAGATTGGAACGCTCCAAGAGAATTTTCATATACATAATAGGATGTGATTTTGGACCATAAAATTCAATTGCCTTTTGCCAGCTCCTCTCTGCCAGAGAGGCATATCTTTTGAGCTTCTGCAGATGGTTAGACTTAGATCTGCTTTTTATGGCACTTGTGATTCCATCTAAAATCTTTAAACAGCAATCTCTATGGTAAGAACCAAGTTGAAAATATGCAAAAGCAGCTTCTTGTGCACGCAATTCACCCAGTGACTCATATGTAGATATAGCTTCTCGAGTAGCATCACTAGCTGAAATTTCACGTGTTCTCGGTTCCTTACCATACGTTTTCCGGTCACTGATACTGCTGCGACCAACCAGCAGATCAGTAATACTGGCATTACCATAAACCTCTGCAGTTGTATCCTCTCTAGCCAAAAGCATCCCAAGCCTCAAATAAGTATGAGCATACTGTGTATAGACTTCATTTGAGAGGCTCAACAATTCCGATGTCAATGCTTCTTTGCAATATGTTAATTCTGTCCTGGCTGCACAATAATATTTCAGTGCCTCTCTGTACTCGGATTTCGCATTCTCTACAACTTGCTTATAGGTGTTCCCCAGCACACCATATTTCCTGAGATCATCCAGCTTAGACACCATAGCCTCAGCTAATGCTCTTCTTCCATGACCTAAGTTACAGTTGATCAATATTATGTTAGTCAAGTCAGAAACTTCTCTAAAGGCTGTTATTGCATCTGAAAAAGCAAGTTCAGCATTTCCCAGGTCCCCATGATCAAGTAGATATCGACCCAATTCATTACATACCCAACCCTTCTTTTTAGATGCAGAATGTATTTCTTGAGAAGCAGCAGAAACGCCACTTATTGCCTCCCTTGATGCATCATAGCAATGTATAGCAGCCAAAAGATTATGTTTAACTTCTCCCAATTTTGGCCCCCTTAAATATGCAAAAATTCCTCCACATTCTTCGATCCCAGCAGACTCAGGATTCATGGTTCCCGTTTTGTTTTTGTGTCCAGCTGAAAAGGATACAGGCTGCACATGAGAGGCTTGTCCAGATGCAGCAAAATCAGAGCCAGAGGATAATGATGATGCTTTGCTTCTCTCGGAAGTAAACGGATTACTACTAGGCACCTCTCTAGTTTCATTCTGCAGATGCAAACCTTCTGAAATACCAGATTGATAGGAAATGGAACCATAACTATTTTCTGAAGACTCATGAGATGATTGATGTGGACTTCTAACTTGTGATTTTCTACTCAGTTTTCTTCCACAAGCAAAAGAAGTTGCAACTCCAGTGCTGGAGCTTGCGCTATTACCACTACTTGCTCTGTCACTTTGGCAGCTGCAATTCATCAAAGAACACATGCTACAATTTTGCTTGAACTGACCTAACTTCTTCTTTAGCCTTTTGACCTCTTTAAAAACTTCTGTTGGCATACTCAGGTCAGGTTGATGAATAGGCCTTTGTGGTTGCTCTAATTCTTCCATGCCCTTCGTCCTATGGTATTCGACATATACATCTCCAACAAGCATCCATGCCATGGCCCAGAAAAGACACTTGGAGTTACTCTGATCAATACTAGGGCCACTACTACAGGAATTGCATTTGGACAAATTTGCAGTTCTTGACAAGGAAGAGTTCTGTTCATTTCTTATATCATCATAGCTTACTTGACTATGTGCCTTGCTTGCTATGGACGATACAAACTGAACATCATCCAAACATGGAGGCATAGACCCATATACAGAACATGCTAATTCCACGACTTTAAGAGTCTGAAGCAATTGACCATCTTCTTTATATGATTCTCCAAGAGCTAAATATGACTCTCCAAGCAGAAGAACAAGCTTCCACAACTTATGGTCCATTTTTGATCTAGGAAGCCACTCACGTATGTCACATACTTCAATACAATCAGCATCACCACAAGTGCATATAGAAAACTGATGTACACCCAGAGCCACATCTGGAATCTCCCTGCCTTGATCATCCAACTTCCCTTCAGCATTTTGAAGCTGTCTTTTCCACCTAAGGGACTTAATAGCCTGAGAAACATGATGAATTGCAGCTAATTTGGAAGAAATTGGATCAGAAATGGTATGAAACAATTGCTGAGTTGCCGGGACATGACACACGGCCAGACTTTCAGTTCCACTTGAATTAGGTGTTGCTGTAAGACCAGCTTCCAGGTTCACCTGAGAAAGGTCTGATGTTGAACCATGATGAACTGCAGATTCTTTGGTTGAAAGCTGACCATCCACATAGTACGATTGTAATTCATCATCAATTATTAACTTAGATGCTACTGAAGAAAGTTTTGATGACTCGTCTTCCATGTCAGTTACTGTAGCTCCGTATTCTAGTGTAGGTTCCATTGTCAAATCAAGCTCCTTGTGGCAATTCAAAATGAGCCTTGCAAATTGTTCATGTGCATATGCACGAATGACCTAATGAGAATTTAAGCAAGGAAAAGTCAGCATCACAACTTGTTACTACAAAAGCTGTTAATATGAATATAAAAGTGGACTAACAACAAAATGTTTGCTACAACACATACAAACAACTGCCATACCAGATGCTCTCGGCTATCCAGAAACTCCAAGCACTTTTTGAACAGTTTAGCACACTTTGTTCTATTATCATGCACCTGCATCATTCAACAGCATTCACCAGTAGCTACATTGCAGAAGAGAAAGAGAGAAAAAGAGAGTGAGAGAGAGATGTACCTTCGAAAGTGATAGTCTGTGTGCAAGACGATAAAGAAGGGTTCCAAGTGAAAAAAATGGATCTTGTCTCCCTTTATTCATAAAAGTTGGAAGGGAGCTACACCCCTGATCATGGTCATCAGATGCATGGCCTTTTGGTATAACAGAAAGATCAAAAAGCTGAATTATGTCCTCACCAGCACTTTTAAACAGCTGTCATATAAATCATTTCAGAAGGATAGTACAAATGTTAGCAATAATACCATATTAAATTATGGTTGCAAAAGGTAACAATGAACAGATAAACATAAAGGTCTGAGACATGTACCCAGTAAGAGCCAGGATCTTGCTTACAATTATCCTGGAGAAACCTTAGTACAGATAGACCATTTTGTTGGACAACTTGAGGATGAAAGGTAGTTGTTCCATCTTCCGATATGCCCTTCAGTAGAAATACATCCTCAGTTTTTAGAAGTTCATAGCCCTGAACTACACCATTTCGATGATAACAAATGGCCAATTCAGGGACACTAGCCATCACATTATCTAGCCAAGCTTCAAGCCACATTAGTGGAGTTATCTGACAAAAGAAACGAACTACTTAGCTGAAACAGTATAAGCAGTTTAACATAAAACAGTGAAAAGAAATTACTAACCTGGCGACTGACATCCCACAAATGCAAACTCACAGCAGCATATTTTTCATTGCTAAAGAGAAGAAGGTCACTGCCCAGAAGCATGCGAAAGTTCTGGAACTGCCAAAAAAGGACTCTTAAAAAAGCATCATTAGTGAGCCTTCTATGCTTCTCTGGCTCATGTACTGGAGACCTGACATTTTCATCAACTTTAGAAGCTTTCTCAAGGGCATCACATCTCTTATTCTGCTGGTCGCCCCAAATAGTATTATCATGGGTTCCCTGTGAATAGTCTGGAAGGCCATCAAAGCCAGTCTCCTGACTACCAGCAGCATTCCCATAAAGAAATCCAGAGTTACCATAGTCTGTAGAAGTTCTTGAAGAAACACAAGAACCTTCCCCAGGTTTAAACTGTCCATGTAAGATACTAGGGCTTGGACTTTCCTCAGAGGGCATAAACTGCGAAGGAGGGCAATCACAAGCCTCTGCTCTGACAGAATGCATTGCAAAGTTTAGGAAAAGGGAAGGGTCCATGGCTTTTGGTTTGTCCTTTTTTCTTCTAGACATCTTTTCTCCTTCTTCCACATCGGGACTGCAATCAACCGCTAGTTAGAAATAGATTACAAACAGTAGCTACAGACAGACAAAGGAAAGTGACGTACCCAGCATTGAGAACAAGTGTCTGTCCAATGCGATGCACTGCAATAGATAGCCGAGCCTTCGAGTAAGGAATCTTGAAGATTTGCTTTAATATGTCTGCAGGAGCTATGACATCTATTTCATCTCCATACTCTGCAAGCCCAGACACAGCAAGTGCCTCACATTTTCTTGCAAGATTTTGACTGATCTGACCACTTCCCAATTGTAGCTCTGCATGTTTCATGTAAAGAATCAAGACAGCTTTATTGCAAAGCAACAAAATAGAAAGCTAAAGACAGAATCAACAGTTACAAGATAACAGTAATTAACAACCTCAAACTGTGCTTCTTTCCAGAAAAGAAATGCTAAAGATGGATTCCAGAGGACATCATAGTTTTAGATTACTGCAGTTTCTGTCACATAATAAACACATCTTCAAGATTTGAAACCTGCTCTTTACAGTGGAGCATGAACAAAGTTTTGTTTTTATACATATGCACTGGTCTGCAAAGAGAACACAAAATATGTGCATGCAAAATATGGTCTAAAACGTTTTGACTTAATGTGAAGCACAATACTGATTATCTTGTCTTCTTCCTTCCATAACAAGCCATCTTACCCTGTGAAGCTGATGGTGTGATATTATAAATGCATCAAAGGTCATTTGACCAATTATTGGAACCAGAAGTCTTCATTATTTCTTAACAAGAATCTTGCTATCTGATGCCAATGATGTGATATAATTATTGCATCAAATGTCATCCAACCAATTATTGGAATTTCATTTCATGCTGCACTGACTTTCACATATAATTTTGAGATGTGTAGATCATATAAAAGTGTAGGATATTCTTTAATTCTAGTGAAGGAGAAATGGCTAGTCTATTTCAAAGAATATATGTAGAAAACCAATTACTGGTAGGTTGTGACTTGTGAAGAATGATAGCCCGAACAGCCAACTAAACGCAACGGTTTCATAACTAAAGGTCAGATAGCCTTTTTCACTTGTTGTCTTGATCCCAAAACAAGATTGACCCAGCAAAACTGGGGAACATGACAATGATGACAGAATTTTATGATACTAATCAGTCATTATTGTACGCAGGGTGGGTATCGGGCCTGGGCCCAGGCAAGGCCCTGTTGGGCCTGGGCCCGGTTTTATTTTAATAAACAAATTCATATAAATTAAAATTAAAAAAATTATCGGCCCAAACCCGATCTGACGCTTACCCTTAATTATCATAATGCAGACTATGCAAGGCACTCAGCTTAAAAAAATTATCGGCCCAAACCCGATCTGACGCTTACCCTTAATTATCATAATGCAGACTATGCAAGGCACTCGGCCATTTTTATTCAAGTTCCAGTTCTAGAGATGATTTAGAAATTTTCCTTAGACCATGAAAATTTGGAAGTAGAAATTTGTATAATGAAGTATGGTAATAGAAACTTGTCAAAAATTCTTTTAGAAAAATCACAAATCTTGGACATGAAGAGGTTGAGATCCATAATAAGGATTCTAAAATCGGCAAATCAAGAACAATCAAATGTAACCTTGGTTGTAACCCATGGACCAGTCAACTAGTTGTCCAAGTTGGCAGACAGTCGATTAATCCATGGGCATAAAACTGGTAGGCCAGTTCTATAGTATAGACTACTTTACTAGTGACTAACTGAGTCAACTAGTCAAGGACTGCATCCTTTTTTGCATGTTTCTCTTTTGTTTACACAGTTTTTCCTTTTTTAAGAAAAAAAAACCTATGTCACACGGGTGAGAGGGTGCAGGTGCTAGTGCGGTGAGGATATATATATTTAGCTGCAAGCCTGCAACAACAAACAAATTGCCTCTTTTTCCATTGAAGCATTGATAACATAGCTTGTTAATCACTGCTTGCTATTTTTATTGCTTATTAACAATTTGATTGCTAGTTTTGTTGACTGCAGACAATTATATAATTATATAATTATATATATATATATATATATATAATTCATAGTCACAAAAAAAGCGTTATTTTTGAAAAAAACACGAAAAAAACGCGAGAAAATGAAATGTCGTTTAAAACTTTAAAAAACATGCAAAACGAAAAAAACACATTCTTAACATGCTTTTTCGCGTTTTTTCACTTTTTTTATTTTTTAATGCTAAACAGTGTTTTTCATTTTTTATTTTTTATTTGTTGCAAATCTACTTATCTTTTGATGTTTGTGTTATTATTTTCTCACTTATTTTATTTTCCCCATTTTTAGTTTTTTTAATTTTTTAAACAAAATACCGTTTTTCTTATTTTTTTTCCCACATCTTTCAAGCCGCCATATGATACCCGAGAAAAACCTCGCTGTTTAAAACTCTGAGACATTATTTGTGACTATGGTATATATATATATATATATATATATAGAGAGAGAGAGAGAGAGAGAGATTATACATATAGATAACATAGCTTGCTAATCACTGATTGTTATTTTTATTGCTTACTAACAATTTTATTGCTAGTTTTGCTGAATGCAGACAATTATATATATATATATATATAGTAGACAGCTGTTTTCAGTTCCTCTCTCCCTCCCTCTCTCTTTCTCTCTCTCTCTCTCTCTCTCTCTCTCTCTATATATATATATATATATATATATATATATATATATATATATATATAGAGAGAGAGAGAGAGAGAGAGACTGAAATCAGCTGTCTACCTCTGTGGTTGCCTTTTTACATTTGTGTCGCTAAAAACAGTCGCAAAAGATGCACTGACAACGGCTAGTTGTTTGGCCATGGTTTTTAGCTACGGAATGCATCTTTTGCAATAGTTTTTTAGCAACACAAAATAAAGAAGCAACCATCCAACCACTGAGGTAGCAGATTGTTTCAATTTTCCTATGTGTGTGTGTATGTATACGCACACAAAACATAGATTTCTCCAGCCATCCCAAGGAATCTAGCATCGGGTTACTCTTGACTTTAGTTCTTGTGTTTGTTTCTACATTTTTTTATTGACTATATCTTTGAAGAGCAGCTTGGTTCCACCAAATGCACCCATCTCTTGGCAAACGTCATATTAATGCTGAGTGGTCCTTACCACAGAATAGATCGACCCAGTTCCCATTCCTTTTCTATGCTCTCACTTTGTATCTCTGACATAGAAAGAAAGATGTGATGGGAAAGAAGCAGCCGTACTCTCTGTCTCACAAATAATTTCACTGACATCTCGCATTCACACCCTTTATTTGACTGCCACTCAGGATTAGTTGTAGATATATTAGTCTTTTTGGGTCCACCACCAATTATCTCCCTCTGAAATGTTGTTGTGGTCAACATATGGAATATGCCACTTAGTAATTTCTACCTCACTGAGGGTCAGAACCTCTGAAATAAACAAAGGATTTGATTCTGTCACTCCATGATTGCCCTCCAAATGATCCAAACAAGGTAAAGTTTAAGTTATTTTCTGTACTCTATTAACTTCTCCACGTGTCTAGTCGGGTGGACACCGGCCAGACTTCCAACCAAATTCCCCCAAAAATCATACATGTGTACTCTTTCCCTGCTAATGCATTCACAACACAAGATTTGACTCCTCTAGCAAACAACAAAAATCATCTTCTCCAAAATCACAAGCTTGGTTAGTGTACTGCATAGGAAGGAAGCAGTCAAAATCTATTCATACTTGTGAATAAGCCCCTCATGTATATTATGAAGCACCTTTAATTGGTGCAGCGGCACCTTCATCATGATTAAGTTACCATTTTCTACTTGACAAGTCACCATTTAGGATCCGACCACTTTTTCAGTCTCTTGTAGGCCCTCCCCAAACATGTCCTGGCAAAGTAAGTGGTGTCTTCCCAGTTCTTAGTGAACTGGTAGGAAGCGCCTTATAGGCTGCTAAACATTGTATGGCATTAGGGATGATTGCTAATATAAAGCTTAAAAGAGCTGATGTCTCACTCTTTGGCGGTTTTAGTAGGGCCACGTCCAAGAGCCAGGTCCCTAAACCCCCAAAACACTACCTCCCTCTTCCTGTTGTCTTCCAGTCTTCCTCCCCCTCCATCTGCACCAACCTTTGACAGCGTGCTCCAGCCCCAAGGAACAGGCTGAGCTTTCCGTTGGACGGTGGAAAATTTTCAATAAGGTATGTAATATTCTTTTTTCATTATTTTTTATTTTTTTTTATTTGAATGTTTGTTCAGAATTTTTTCTCCTACTGTTTCTGGCATTTTAGGACTGGTTGTTTCACTCTCTCACCTATTTTTTCTCCCCCCGTTTTTTCTTATTTTATCTCCACAATCATCCTCAACCCAGGACAGGATCCTAGGGAGGGGAAAAAACCTGAAAGGCTGAAACCGGTGCTATATTCGGATCCATTGTCCAGTATCTCTTCATATGCATCATATTGTCCTCATCCATCAATGTGGCCTTCATCCTCATGGAACATGTTCGTATCTAGTCCTGAGTTTCAAGCAACATATGCTAAAAATATAACAAAAATTTTCAAGATTCTGATGCATTAATGCATTGTAGTGTTCTAAAGATATCTCAAAAGAGTTACAGAGTCAATATTGTCCTGAGCTAAAAGCCAATCCGGAGTTTCTGCACTCAGTAACAATACAACAGATTAGATTGCCTTAATAAAAGCAAACAACTCCATCTTTAAAACCCAATGCAGGTAGGCAACTCTAAATTGAATTGGTGTTCTGCAAGTACACGAAGTGGTTTACAGCCAGGTAGTACTAAATATTATTTGAAACCCATCGTTGTGTAAAATAAGAACATCATTATCACAGATGTGGCGGTTCGCGGTTCCAAACAATAAACTAACAGAGTTTGCTTTATCGAAACTAACAGTGAAACGGCCTGCAGGAATTTAACCTTTTGTATGGCACCATATACTCACATATTTAATAGGGAAGACATTCCGTACTACTGTTAATGGAGACGGAACTACCGTTCACGAACATGAAATAGTTCTTACTTCTTAGAACTTCACAATAACCATCTTAACCAAATTTAGAAAAATGTCAATCCAATTTTTCTGTCCACGATTCCTATGCTACATTTGCAGAGTGATAAATCGAGAAGTTGCGGATAATCTAGTGATTGAAATCATTGAATTCAAGAAAGTAAAAAATTCACAAAAGCTGCTAGACCGAACCCATTTAAAACAGAAAAGAGACTCCAAAAGTCATGCGAACATGATGCTATCTATCAAACTGCACATGAAACACAAGCACACGAGACAAATGGCCGATGGTTCCATACCTCGGTCGCATCCGGCGAAGACCTTGTGGGGGAAATTCGGCAGCAGAGGGAGGTCATTGAGGTCCGTCTCCGTCGGAATCAGCCGGTATCGAGGCGCCACCACCCTGCAAAGGGAAAATCAAAGCACAATTCAGAGAAAAGAAACCGACAATACTGGCCACACACATCAGGGGCGGGTCTGAGAAGATGATAATGATAAAGATGCGGATGATTACTTCTTCTGTGAGACCGGTGAAGGGACGAGAGCAGAATGGAAAGATTGGTCGGTGGGAACGTGGAGAGTTCCGCAGATGAATCCGCCGACGGGCTTCGGCTTCATCACCTCCAGCGTCCCTACGCATTGTAACGCCTCCCCTGAACCCTCTCCCCCCATTCTTTCTTCTTCCAAGGGTCTGGAAATCCCTTCTCCTCCTCCTGCCTCGCTTATTGTTGCTAATCGCTTATCGTCGCTGCTGAGTCTGCCCGTTCAGCGCAAGCGGGCGAGTTGGCTGGCGTGTCTTAAACACGCCCTCAGTTCGAATTTTTAGGGTGCTATTGTGATGATGATATTGCCCATATTGGAGAGTTTCGATCTGTGAATAAGAGTGCCGCTATGGAGGTCAATTCTTGTCTCCCTTTTTCCCCTCTCCTCTCTCTCCCGGTCCCTCCCTCTCTCTCTCTCCCTGTCCCTGTCGCTCCCTGACCGCGGCGGAGATGGTGGTGCTGGCGGTCTCTGTTCAGCCTTTGCCGTCGCGGCGGTGTCCCTTTGTGGGTCCCACAAAGAAGCGGATGGAACGTTCTGGACCATGGATACCGAACAGGTTTGGGTATATGTTCGGGTCAAATAACTTACCCGGTCTCAACTTTTCTTGGTCCCGCCAAGTTGGTGTTTGGGTTTGAGTCCTCGAACTTCTATCATTCAAGTATCTCATTCTAAAGCATTCCCTTGATCCCTGGAAACTAGTAATCAGATTATGATTGAATTTTACATTGATTTTAAACGAACATTAGTTTTCCCTATACATACATTTTGCCACAAGCCTGGAGAAGTTGCTACAATCGTATGAATGAATTTATTGATTTCTAATGTTACATTGTTTGTTCTAATCTTTGTAATGAATTTTATGGGAAGTTTAAGTTCCACGGATGTGGTAAGAAGATTGGACATAGTTGTATCGAATTGCTTGGAAATTGATGAAGTCGGTTGAACAGTGATGTGTATAGGTGAAGATTGTTCCCTTCAAATATTGAACAAAGATGTGAGATCATATGAATACTATGTTTAGAATACCTTCTTGTTATGTGTATTGCAAAGGTTGTTCTAGACACGTTGCATGAGTTCATGCACCAAAGTGCAAAGTCCATGCACTCTATGCGGGTGCGATTATGATGATGATAACACAAAACATTTCGCCTCACAAATTGTTCGATGTGATTCTTACTCCTAGCAAGGGCATGACGTTTGAGTTGCACACAAAAGCATATTAAGTTTTGTAAACTTATTATGCTAGACAGGGAGGGTGGCTTCAATGCTCAAATAGGTACTATTAAGATAAGTTGTGGGAAAATTTTTCCCAAGTTATTACTTGCAAATGAATAGAGTTTCAAGCAACAAAGAAGCAATATAAACAAATAATGTGTCAATAAAAGGTGCAGTTGTAAAGGGGAGAGGATCGTATGTTTACGTGCAAATAGAAATCATTGGACTGTGCAATCTATTTGTGTGAGACGCAATCTCATTTTACATGCTCCTTCAAATGTTAATATGCATAGAATATTCAAATAAATAAGAAGTTCCGAGAAACAAGTAGTAGATACTAGATAGTATTATTGGATCATGCATACGGCTATATCACAAGTTAAGAATATTTTGGCCAATGAAGCAGGAAGAATCCAACATGTCTTATTTAAACATGAACAATTATATGCTCATCAGAAACAAGTTATGAAAAGTTATTATGAGAAAGATTTCAAAATTATGTTGGGTTATTTGAAGCGAGATGAAAACAGGAAAATTTTAATATGCAATTTTTTCGTCTTTTGGCCTTCAATATTTATTTCAATCTGATATCCGTTGATTGAATAAGTTTCGTTTTCTTACCGTCAGTTAGTCCGCATTTTAATTTGGAACTTGAGCTTGCAAGATGCGTGATGAGGATAAAATTTCTGAATTTGTATACAATTACAACATTTACGTGATTATATTACAACCAAATATTGACTCTTGAAGCATAAATCGTATAACCAAATGACAAAAAATAGGAGGGATCAGTTTTACAATCCAATGCATAAGAGGAAAAAGGCAAGCTCATACCCATAGTAATAATACATTTTCTTCTTTTCCTTCACTCTATTAAGCATATAAAACTCTTTACACATATCACTTTTCAGGTGAGTGAGAGTGAGAGGTCCACTCCTAGGGCTTGAAACGAGGCTCAAAGACCCCTGAGTTCTGTCAGCGATGGCAATAGTATACCCTTCAACTTGGATGTTAAGCTCCACCACCTTAAGACACATGAGCATAACAGCCACATAAATCCAACTAGAGGAATGTGTTCTTGCATGTTGTTAACTCGACCAGCTACATTATACCCCTTAAAGGTCTACACAAATCACTTAACATGCATCATTTTTCACCACATAAAAGTTGCATTTTTTTTTTTTTTTGGTTTAAAGTTGGAGTGCCGAGTTTTGGAGATCTCACTACATGAAAGCAGACTATCTTTGATGCAAAGAGGCAACTGTCACAAATGGTGCTTGAGTAATCGCTGTTTTCGTTAGCCCTGAAAATTCCTGCCTCATAGATAGTAGACCTTGTGCAATCGCTTGATGTTTGATCCACTTCATCAGTGAAGACTGAAGACTTGGACAGCCCCGCTTATTTAGCTAGTGACTTTTTCCCTGAGTAAGTGAGATAGATGCAATTTTTGTTAAGTGTTCTTGCTCCTATCAAACATTTCATACAAATTTTTTGGAATCAAATTTTGTAGGAAAGGCTGGTAATATATCTAAAAAATTCAAAGCAGCAATGAGGAACATAAGTGCCGTGCATTTCGACTGCTTTGGAATTTCTGTGAACACACTGAACAGTTATATCCAACAGTATTTGTAGTTAATAAGACTATTACCCACAAAAAATCGAACTGAACACAATTTTTAGCTGTCGCTACTCGCTATGTTCTTTTACTTTCGACTTGGGCAGTGCGAAAATCCGGAGGGAGCTTCGTCGCTTTTGAGAGAGAGAGAGAACAAATTTGGATTTCCGACTCGTTGTCTCTCTGATGAGATCCCGCAAATCTGGATTTTCGACTCGTTGTCTCTCTGATGAGATCTCAGCTCAGTCATTCGACTCTGCTTTTCATCCGCAACTACCCCCGTCGTCACCTTCTCCATTCTCGTTTCGCGTCGTCCACCGCCACTCCCCTATCATGGCTGCCAATACCCAAAGAAACAACCCCAAGAACGGGAGCTCGGACACACAGAATCACGAACAAGGACGTCCTGAGGTCCCTCTCCGACGAGACCCACCTTCCTAAAATCATCCAAATCTTCAAGAAAGCCGCCAAGCAAAAGGGTTTCAAGCACGACTACCCGACCTATAGGCTCATCATCAACAAGCTTGGCCGCCAGAAGAGGTTCAGGGCGATGGAGTTGTTTATGGGGAGGATGAAAAGCGAGGGTGTGGCCTGCGATTCCGGCGTTTTCGGCGACCTTATCGGAATCTACGCCGAAGCGGGCTTGCTGGATCGAGCCGTGGAACTTCTCTACAGAATTAGGGATTTTGGCTGCAATTGCTCGGAGAGGGTTTTCACAAGACTCCTTGAATCGCTTGTTCGATCAGATCGCCTTGATTCGGCCAGAGCTTTGTTCATGGACGCTCACCGGCTGGGTTACGACCCGAAGATTCGAAACGTTATGGCACTTGTTAGGGCATGTTGTGAGAAGGGGAGTGTGGACTCTACCATTGAGCTTCTTGAGTTCATGGCGCTCAAAGGATGCGTACCAGACCTGCGTTGTTATGGTTCTCTAGTCTCTTGGTCCTGCTCCTTTAATCGATTCGACCTTGCACTCGGCATCCTGGATCAAATGAAGGATCGGGGAAGAGAGCCGGATGTTGTTGTGTATAACACGCTGATCAACGGCTTCTGTAGAAGTGGGGAGATCGATCGAGCGAATGAGATCATCTCCAAAATGGAGTCTGCCGGAATTAGACCAGATACGATCACGTTCAATACAATGATGAACGGATTCAGCAATGCTGGATTGATCAGAGACAGTACGAGAGTTCTCGATTTGATGTTCGAACATAGCGTGGATGCTGATGCTGTTACTTTCACCACTCTGCTAAATTGTCTATGCAGGCAAGAGAAGGCGAATGAGTTCAGAGTGGCTTTGGGGAAAATGTTGGTGATGGGTGTTGCTCCTGATGGCCCAATTCTAAACATCCTCATTGCTGAATTTTGCAAGAAAGGGATGCTGAATGAGGTTTGCTTCGTTCTCAGGGATATGATGCTAAATGATCGTGTACTGAATCAGAATAGTTGCAGGATTGTTGTGGATTCTCTTGGGGAATGCAGGGAGCTTGGTGGGTTATTAGGTATAGGATTTAAGAGGGGATGCGTGCTTCTTTCATAAATTATGCGCTGTGGGTCTGGCAGAATAAGGCTACATGTTTTTTGGGGTTCTGGATGCCACTGATGAATGATGATTCAAAACTTCAATGTTAGTCTTACAGTGCAAGAAATTACAACACAGGTACAAGATTGGATACCCAATTCTCTACCGTGGCTCCTTTGCACCATTGAGAGAATCGGCGTTCAGCGGCTTTCTAGAGCTCATGCTAGTGTTGGGCTTTCAGACCTGCAAAAGGAACGCCAAACAGGTGGAACAGTTTTTTGTTACATGATTCAGCAGAAACGTGTTCTTGTGGAAGCTGCTTTGACCCCTCATGGAACTTGAGAGGTGGAAGAAATTTCTGGGGAAAACCTGCAGATATTGCCAACGATTTGAAACTAACGCAATTTGGTAGTGTTGGAAACGTTACTTCATCTAGAGGCAATGGCTTTCGTGGGTTATGGATGAACAGCCTGCGAGTCCCTGCTGACTATGCTCGGTAAGGACTAAGGGCCAATCTGTTACGGTTTGTGAAATTTGTCGACTTGGGCGCTACGTTGCTCTTGTTTCCTTTGACTCTAGAACATGTGGAAAACCATACAGTGGACAAATTTCTAGGGTTTACTCGTGCCTGCCGTAACAATATATCTTCCCTGTTATTTTCCACCCAGACAAAGAAGAGTTGGGAGGAAATGGTGGAATAACTGTGGGAGAGAAAACAACCGCATCCAGAAAAAAGAGAACTGATTATCAATAGCAGTAGCAAAATGTTCCTCTACCAACTGATATCCTGCAATGTGTCTCAATGAACTTTTCACCAGCTGACGTGACTATTGACAAGGAAAACAGCAGGAGAATAAGGATACAAAAGGGAAAAAACAGAGGTCGAAACACCAACACCAAACGCGAAGTTCATCCAAGCAAGGGAACTAAACAATGGATTGACCAATCACCAAAATATTGAGCCAAATGTGCTGAACATTTATCTAAGAGAAAATGAGGATCGTTCATGTTTTGGATGTTCTTCCAATCATGACTGCGATTCAGATGATTGAACTTCAATCTTGATGTTCATTCGTTTATTAGTTTGACTGCTTCACAACTACCGTGTACTTTATTTCCAGACAAAATTGTACATGTATGATTTTCATCAGCCCAAATAGATAAAAAGTCCTAGTAAACATCGATACAATAATATCACAATCTGGCTCTCAGCTCGACGAGGCTAATGATCTCCATTTGTTCAAGACACGAGAAAAGGATGCAAGCACCGAATGAACCAACCATCATTCCAAGAGTGAGCTGCTATTTCCATGTTATGGCTAATGCCACGGGACAAGTTCAAATTTTAGGACTCTTGAGGTGTCTCAAACCTTGTGGGAGTCTCGATGCCCATCATACAGCAGAGGCCAGATAACAAGATTATAAGTAGGACGATACCCTGAAACAGAAAGAGAAAAGTCACACACTAGAACCATGCAAAAGGAACTCAAAGTACAGAACAGCATAAAACTAAGAAAGCTCAAAAGCGAATCGACAAGTACTAGAATGCGGCTTTTGTTCATGAAAAAGACAATTACCACAAAAACACCTTCCAAAAGAGATGATTTAATCTGGCATACTCCATCACATGTGGTGTTTGTCGAAGTGTTTCCGGTGCCACTCTCAGCAAGAAACCTCTCCAAGCTCCCATAAGGAAACTTCAAGGGGATATATGGATCTGAAGCATAAAGAATTGTGTATGCAGCACCAGTGTCCTCCATGGAAGATATCAATTCAGATAGCATGGCACCTAGAAGCCCAATCAAAACCCAGTGATTAGAGAAGCACATGGTCATAAAGAGAACTTCAAGGGACAGAAAAATACCTTCAGTATCACTCTTTTCAGAATAATCAGCTACATCATCACAGAACACAATCAGGTCTGTGTGTTCATTCTGTCTCGAGTTCATCCTCATCTTTACAAAGTCCTGGAAGGCATGTTGTATCAATCAGAGTTTGTCACAAGAAAGTAAGGACGAGAAAATTGTCCAACTTGAATTACATTGAATGCACTGGGACCAGCCAGCCTCTTGAACGCCTTATTCTCCAAACCACAAGATTGGAAGAAAGTAATATCATTTGGTCGTGAGTTCCCACAATGATCAGTGAAGCTTGAAACTAGAAAATTTTCCAATGTCTGCTTATTGTGATCCGCAGCAACAAATGGGAGTGCTAAAGAAAAATTTGATCCTGTAAATGATGCCTGGAAACAAAAAAAGAAAAAGATTACTTTCTCAATAAAACAAATAGAATACGATAGTTCAAGACAATGATAGAAGCAACTACCTCAAGTAACTCCAGAAGCTTGTGAACTCCATGTCTCTTTTTTGATATATCTGCAGAATGCAACTTAAAGATGGAACAGAAAATGTCAGCAATGTTTCAACTTTCAAGAAAAAAATGAATATTGATTGAGCTATATGCACAACCTAAGCTGATGGACATGTTCTACCATAAGGCATCCAATTTCATGGTTATTTTGGCAAAAGAAAACATGGAAGATTCAGAGGAAAAAAAAATTGAACAGTCAATAGAACAAGATGTGTGCTTGTGTTATGACCCATGTCACACGGGTACTCCTCTTAAGGAGGAATACACGCATGGTACCGGTACGGCCCTGGGTGCGGGTGTGGTGCGGTCAACACGACAACGGGTACGGTCAATGTACCTGGAATCAATTTCATCCATTTTCTGACTCGGTCAACTTTGACCGAGTCCAAAGTTGTCCAGTTTTTATTTTAGTGATTTTAAGTTTTAAACGTTTTAAACATTATCCAACGTTAAAATGCTCGAAAACCCTAAACCCCTGTTTGCGAAGAAAATCGTGACTGTTTGGGGATAAAAAGTGACTGCTGTAAAAACCGTGACTGTTTGGGGAAGTTTAGTAACTGATTTGCATGCTCTTAATATGGACCTTACAGAACTTGTTGTTCCTTTAATCTTGATGATGCGACTGATGTGAATGAGGAGAATGAGAATCAAGACTGATAAATTTTGGATTATGATTTATGAATATGTTATTCTGTTTGTAATTTTTTGATATATATATATATATGTATATATATATATATATATATATATATATATATATATATATATATATATATATATATATATATATGTGCGAATATGTTATTCTATTTGAAATTTTTTGACATATATATATATATATGTAGATGTGCATGTGTGTACAGCCGTACCCCCGCACCTAAGTTTTTTAAAAATGGTCCGTACCCTTACCCGCACCGGCATCCATACCCGCACCCGTACCTATGTGACATAGGTTATGACTCAATCACACTCTCATTCATCCCAGACCCAAAAGGGCTAAATGTTGACAAAACCAAACATCAGCACGACACTACTGGTGCATAGAAGACAAAGTAAATCTCCAGAACAATTAAGAGGATAAAGCACTCCACCAGAGGAAGTCAATTGATCATTCGGTTGCAGTTTATATATATGAAGGAAGGCTTGAGCATGAGTAGATCTCTAGACTTCTTCGAGTTCAGTTATTTCCAGAAATAAGGCAAAAACTATGTCATACAGGTGTGATGTGTGGGTGCGGGTGCTGCACTTCTCAAGAAAACACGGGTCCTGGTGTGGCGAGGATATATATATATATATATATATATATATATATATATATATATATATATATATATATATATATATACAAACTACCAAACGAGCAATGAAACTGTTGACAAGTAATAAAAATATCAAGATATTTACCAAACTGGATTTTGTCAGTGCTTCAAAACTTCAAAATAAGAGAAAGCAATTTATTTGTTGCTGCACCCAAGACGCACACGATCCTCATCCGACACGACTCAGGTGTGGCAACTGGCAACCTTTTTGAAGAGTCTATGCTACATAGGGCAAAAAAGTAGTAGAGATCAAGAGGACACAAGCAGTCAAACCAGTAAATTTTTTGTCCTCCTACTCAGCAGAGGTGGCTTAGCAGCCTAATCCTCAACAAGGATCTAGTTCCAGATCACACACGGGCAACATGGTCAAGCAAGTGTGGTGGCAGGTCTTAGAACAAGCTAAATACCAAAACTTGGTCTGTCCAAGACATTCCTGCAGGACACCCACACAAAACACTTGAACTTGTTGAGTGGCAAACATTTACGCTTTTTTATTGGTTTTTACTTGCTCGAACTCTCTCAGAACTACTCTGATGAGCGATTGAGCCAGTGCTCAAGTAATATGCACTCAATAATGGTTAGGAAAACTGCTTGTGCATACACTACCAAGCCCAGCTGGAGCCTTGACTGGCCAACCACCTTTTTATCATGTCCAGTTATACTAACACGGTAACACCACTAAGGTGAATAGTTGGCAGTCTGCATGCCAAGGACAAATTCACCATTTTTTTGCATGTATCAAGCAATACATCACCAATTCACCATTTCCTTGTGTGCACAAAGCAATCCTCGGCCCTGGCTTGGCCACATTACCTACCTTCTCTGCACCGGACCACCTTACCTGGCCACAGTTGCATAAAAGCCAGGTACTTCTCAGGCTAACCAGTATGGATACCATGAAAGTTCCAAGTATTGGGGGTCAATAACTCGAGTATAATCAAATAAAATGAAGATGGTGCAGATCATCAATGGTGCTTCAACAATAAAATAAAAAGAGCTATTCTTGAGCATGAACGCTGCTAGGTGAAAATTTGGAGTTGAATCCTCAAGTTCAACAAGTTCCTAGGTACAGAAAAAACAATATAGTTCAAATCGACATAAGAAAAAGCCAAGTTGTGGCTTCAGTAGATCAAATGGATTCCTGAACACAAAGTACAGAGTACAGACAAACCACCAGGTAAGAACTTGCCACATGAAAATCCAAATCATCTTTTTGTTGATTACCGAAAAAGAGAAGGTGCAAAAAGGGATTCAAGTTTAAAAAGTACATACACCAGGACAACAATAAAATGTTTACAACTGCTAAGCAAGCAGATAATTTATAGTTTTCATGACATAATAAGATGAATACTTGACAATAGCGATTAAACAATATCTCTATCAGAAGTATGTTCTACATAATATATTTCCATTTAAAATTAATGTATATAAATTCATACCTACTAACAATTGACTTACAGAATACCTCAGTTCTTTCAGATTATATGAGGAACCAAAGAAGGAAATTAAAATCTTATAGGCTAGTGAGTTTCCTACATTAGATATTTCAAATTTATTCAAGTGAAAAGAAGTATCTAAAGAGGTTTGAACTTTCTAACGACATGAGAAACAGAAATCAATTGTTGAAAAGACAACATAATGACAAGTGTATGCAAAAGGTACATGGAACAATACAAATTTTGCAAAAAAAACTCCCGGACACAAACCTCTTTTCCAACAAAGAGTAGCGCAATATCCACAGGTTCACTTTGCCTCCCAGAAGAGCACTGCAAAGACAAACAAGCACGTAACCACATTTCTACTTCAACCACTGCTTGGAAAGCTAGAAAGGCAACAGATCACAATTATTCATCAGTTTCAAAGCTTCAGAATACAATATTGCTTACCAGAATGTCTGACCATCCACCTTCGGAAAGAACAGACTCGGCCAAATCCTTTGATGTGAGTGTACGATAGTCTACTACCTCCTTGAGGCCGCTATTTGATCTGCAAGCAGCGGAAGCAATATTAGAGAGAGAAAAAGAGAGAGAGTAGTGAAAATCACAAAAGTTAGAAGGCATACTTTGTATGGGAAATGACAGAAGAATATGACTAAATAAACAGGATTGCAGGCAAAATATGGCAGATAAGAACCAACATTCTCTAGCATTAGATTTTCTGAGCGTATGATGCTTTCGCTTGGAACAGAATAAATTGTAATATGGTGAAAGAATGTTAGGACAAACATCAGACACGGATTCAACCTACGCAAAGCACAGACACAATGATAATGCAACTATTGACTACAATGAAACAGGAAATGGGGCAAGGTAGTGATGCATGTAATTGTTGACTATAATGTGTCATTTCACGGTTCACCCATTTTATGCTATGTCACATGAGTGTGGGGTGTGGGTCCTGGTGCCTGTGCGGCACATCCCAAAAAATTTGGGTGCGGCGAGGGTATATAGAATATATTTATTTTATATATATATATATATATATATATTCATAATATATATAATTACATATATATAATTCTAAGCTTATTTCTTAGCTCAATGTGTTTTTGTCACTTTTATTAATGTAAATAAAGAAAGAAAGGTAGAGAGAAAAGAAAAAAATAATAATAGAAAAATATTTTGAACATGCATAAGAGAGGGTCCAAATGCTCTGCGTGTCGGAGCTATACCCGTATCCGCACCAGCACCAGCGTCGTGTCAACACGGGTGCGGCCCCTTCTAAGATTTTGTAATATCAGATTACGGTGTCATCCACCAAAGATTTATGCACAGAAAAACAAGAAAGAAGGAGAAGAGAAGTTTGCCAAAGGACAGGGATGGCAGCAGCAGCTCTGTTTGTTGAACCCTAAGATACTATGAAATCAATCTTTTACACCATGGACTAATAAGTCCCATTAAAAACAATGAATATTACAGTCATGCAATTGATGAGAAAACACAATGTTAAAAAGGAGACGCCTAATATGACATCTGAATCTGGATACAGATCCAGACGTCATGACCCAAACCTTAAACATGTTTTAACGCCCTCCCTCAAGTTGTACATGGTCCTGTATCATGTACGACTTGTTCTTTAGCAACCAGAATTGTCGTACTGTTAATCCTTTAGTAAATAAGTCTGCCAGCTGATCTTCAGTTCTAACATGTTGGGGTTCTATCTCCTTTTCCTCAACCTTGTGTCGAATAAAATGTTGATTGATTTCAATGTGTTTGGTCCTGCATGCTAAATGGGATTAAAAACAATGTTAATTGCACTTTGTCTGTCACATAAGAGCATTGAGCAAGCAATCTTCTCCCCTAAATCATTCAACAAATGTCCAAGCCAAGTAGCTTCTATTGTGCCTGCCAGCCATTGCCGTTATTCTGCCTCGGTACTAGATTGTGCCACAGCCTTTATTTCTTGATTGCTCCAAATGCCCTATGAAAACACAATAACCACTCATCGACCTCCTTTCATTTGGATCACCTGCCCAATCCGCATCTGTAAAGTGATTATCTCATGTTCATAATCCTCATTGTCATTCTTATGGTAAACAGAGCCGTCTTTATAAGTGCCTTTTAGATATCTTAAAATGTGCCTCACTGCCTCCATATGACCTTCTCTTGGAGCATGCATAAATTGAGAAACCTGATTAACATAACCAATGTCAGGCCTGGTAAATGTAAGATACTGTAACATACCAACAGGCAATAATGTTTCGATATCTTGTAGGATTGGCATAAGCCTCCCAGAACATAATCTCTGATGCAATACACTAGAGTAGTAACCGGTCTACAATTTGTCATGCCTGTCTTTTCCAAGAGATCAAGAGTATATTTTTGCTGCATTAGTGTCAATGTGTCCCCTTGTCTATCAACCTCCACCCCAAGAAAGTACCTCAATTCTCCTAAATCCTTCATCTTAAAGATCTTCATTAAAAATTGTTTTATCTCTCCCACATGCTCATTTGAACTCCCTGTTATAACAATATCATCAACATATATGAGGAGAAGAGTTGCTATACCTTTCTTTTGGTAGACAAATAAGAAATGATCCAATGAACATCTCCTCAAAACCAAAACCTTGAATCCGTATAGAAAAACTCTCAAACCAAGAACGAGATGCTTGCTTAACCCATACAAAGACCTTGTCAATTTGCACACCCAAGTGGAAGGATCTTTTTTTTGCATATCCTGAGGGTTGTTCCATATAAACTTCTTTCTTCAAATCTCCATGCAAGAATGCATTCTTAACATCCATCTGACTGAGTGTCCATTCCCGATCAAAAGCTAACGATATGATGATATGTATTTAACCACCGGACTGAAAGTTTCATCATAATCTTCGCCATATTGTCGCGTAAAACCCCAAGCAACAAAAAGTGTCTTATATCTTTCAATGCTCCCATCGTGTCTATATTTTATTTGATAAACCCATTTGGAACCAACAACATTCCTTCCTTTTGGTCGTGGTACCACATCCCAAGTCTGACACTCATGAAGAGCTTCCATTTCTTTATTCATAACGTCAATCCATTGTCGAGATTTGACATCTTGATTGAGGGAGACTGGCTCATCCTACTTTGTGAGTTGAAACATAAATAGTTGAAAATCAAGAGAAAATGTATCATGACTCACCCATCGTTAAATTGGATGCTGAATACGAGTCAATCTCCGCCCTTGTTCAGTAGTGGTTACCTCTAGACTATTCGGCCCCTTTTCTCTGCCTCTTCTGACATATACTTGTCCTGAAAAGTGCTCAATAAGACGTTCTTCATCGGTCTGAAAGTTGCTTAAACTCTCACTACTGTTCGAGGATGAATGAATGGTGGATTGACATGTCTGCTCCATATTGGTAAAAAGATCAACACTCAACCATAGATCATACATCTCCACTATTCTGGGTTGCACTTGATCTGACACGTCCATGCCAAAATCTTGTTCATCCAAAACAACATTTCTGGAGGTTCTAATACGTTTTGAAGTGGGATCATAACACAGATATCCTTTATACTCGTCTGTATATCCTACAAATCTGCACTTTACCGCCTTGTCTTGAAACTTATTTCTCAAAGATGAATTAATATGCACATAACATACACACCCAAAAGCACATAGTTCATTATATCATGGATGTTGATCAAACAAAATATAATAAGGAGATTTCCCGTTCAAGATGGACATAAGGAGACGGTTTATAATGTAGACCAATGTATGAAAAGCCTCGATCCAAAGGCTAATGGGCACATTATTGTCATGTAACATGCTCATAGCACTTTATACTTTATGACGATGTTTCCTTTCTGCAACTCCATTTTGTTGCGGAATATATGAGCAAAGATGGTAACATGTTTCTGTCAACCTGCACAAGCCTGACAGATGGACAAAACTGGAGGCCAAATATGGAGGAGAATAAGAACTATAGACTATAGAGTAGATAGAAGAATGAAAACGTCAGCCAATTGTGATGACAAAGAGTGGTTTAATATTGTTGTCACTAATTTATAAGGAACTGACTAGACAAAAGGGATGTTAGCCTATTGAGAATGGTCAGACTTATGGGCAGATCACAAACACGTGCAGAAAGAAGAGAATACAGACTAAAGAGAGGACTATATGACATATCAATAAGAGCATAGATTAAAAGGAATACCAAAAGAAACAGTAACAGGAAGAAAAGAACGATGAGAGATCACATTGAATAGAAATAAGAAGACAGGGTCACAGGGAAGATGACAGATCAGATTATCGTCAGAAAAAGAGGGATTTCTTGAGTAAAAAGACAACTTAGATTCCTTCAGGCATACCTCTGGTAAACGCCCTGCAACCTGGCTCTAATACCATCTAAGATGTTACGATCAGAGAGAGAGAAGCCAAAAAGATATCATTAACGTAACCCTAATCTCAGATTTAAAGAGATTAGGGCTGGCGGTACAATGTTTACAATATTAGTCCAAGCAATATTAGATAATATTAAAAGACCTACACTCTAACTTTCTAATATTGCAAAAATCCTCTAATCGACTGTCTAGAGTACCTAACATATTTCATACATATTTTAAACTTTTATTTTAGCATATTTCATACATAGGGGATCTGTTTTTCTTTTCGTATGTGCAGCAGAACTTGACCACTTCATTACAAATCAATTTTATTTCTTAATGAGAACAACATGCTAAACCTGACACATTTCACTATAATGGATGATACAAAGAAGAACCAAAGAAGGGGCTCACTGCCCACCAATTTTCAGTAATTAGACAAAAAATATTTCACTGGTATAAAATCCAATTTATTTTTTGTAGCAGATCATCTTGCTTCTTTATCCCTTACTAACAAATGTCAATAGAAATCCCTTTTATTGCGAGGCCAGGTAGAGTAAAGAACTTACTAGACAATTAAATATCATAAGGCCTACAAAGTAGCTGACAATCATGTCAGATCCACCAACTATGTGACAAATCAAATTTATGCACAAAAAGTTAGGTATTTGCTACACCTTATCAGGCTGCATATATTTGCCTGTGTGTTTGGAAAGAAGGAGTTGGGGAGGGGGTTGGGGTTGATTGGTTGAACATTAAGAGTTGAAACTAGTTTCCTTTACTATCTTATATAGTATAATCTGCTTTGCATGATCAAGATGTAGTATAATGGTGAAATAGCATTATTAACTGGAGGAAGATAATCTTGGAATCTGAAAGAAAGCACAACCTAATATTAGAATAAATGATAAGCAGAAAATGATCACTACAGTGTGCTCCTCAAACATATCAATAAATTTTGATGAAGTTTTCAGATAAGGCTGTAGTGGCAAAACTAACTCCTTATGAACTACCAGTCTTAGAAGAGCAAACAATTCAACATGTAACTGGATTTCAACAATGAAATAAGAAATGTTTGCTAAAGTTAATGTTCTTTTAGCTTAAGAACAAAAGCATGCCGCATATGAAAAAGAAAAGCAAGAGTAAACATAATCATGTGATTACTCAACGTAAAAAGCAAGCATTGAATTTCACAAGGACACAATCGATGACAGGAAAGCTCTTAATTAATGCCATAAAATAGGAATCATCCACAAGAATTCAGGTTTATAAAGTAAGACTGTTCCAACATTCTAACCAGCAAAACCATTGTATGCAGAGCAACACTAACCCTCCAACCCCATAATTGGCAACATATCCAGATACCAAGATTCTCTTCATTAAAGCAAAACGGGCATCTCCATAGTTCAAAGATAACCACCAGCAATTATGTGCTATAGGGAAGCATATGGTTACAACAATAAAATGGTTTATTTTCTGTCAAACGTAGGACTACTTGACTTGAAATTTTCTGTTTTTATTTAAATTTTTCTAGATTTGATAGAATTCTACTAAACAAGCCCAAGCTGCTCGACTGCTTTTAATTTCCCCCAGAAAGATACTATTCTTCTTGACATACCACAAACATCCATATCCAGCAAATAGTCAATCATTCAAACAACCACAAGCTCATGAAGACCCCCAAAATCAAGAGAAATACTATGTACAAGAAAGCAACGACAAGCATACCCATGGCGATATCGAGTCCAAAGAAAAGCAGGAGCTGTCTTGCGAAATGATGAGACGCAGACAATGTGTACAGCAGCAAAAAGTAACACCAAGGAAACTATCAGAACTCTCCCCATTTCCTCGCCCGCCAAGACGCAGAGTTTAATCCCCCTTCCTTCTTCCAACCTTTAGCAAAACCTCAACACACCTAACAGAACAAATCTCCGGTTCAATGAAATCCTGCGGTCCTACTAATAGAGCAACCAAAGAGAAAGAAGGTAACATAATTTGATAGCGTGAATCAGATAAACACACTTTTGCGCTCTGGCAGTAATTTAGCGAGCAAAATTAATAAAAATTGACGTGGGCCGGCATAAAGTAAGATGAACGGAAAGACCAAAAGTTGCAATTTTAGCGCCCAAAATGAGGAAAGCTAAAAATCGTGAAGGAGAAAACCCTAATAGATCAAATGCAACCGAAATCCAGAGAAACGAGGATAACGAACCATTAATCATAAGGATCGGGAATCAGACGGATCTGATATCGGATAGACCAAATAACTTGTGATTAGTAGAGACTGTTGAAATCGAAAGAAGGAGAAAAAGGCATGGTACGGAACAGTGAAGGGGGCGTTCGCCGGTCCGGAATAATGGATCCCCAAGCTTCGATAAAATTGCTGTGCACTTATTCACATCTCTAATAACTAATTGAACAACGATAAAACAGAGAGAGAGAGAGAGAGCCACCAATGATGCAAAGAGGAACGGATTGTAAGCGAGATCAAACTGAAGATGGCCGAGATCCACTGAAGCACAGCAAACGGATTGTGCGAGAGATCGATGTGAGGATAGCCGGACGGAGGATCTCTCTCTCCCCTCCCAATCTCTCTCTCTCTGTCTCGTGAACCTGAAAGCAGGGATTTACAAGCGGTGGGCGTTGTCCGACCCCTGGGCTCAGGCTCGCACACAGTCGCTGGCGAAAATTTCGTCGTAGGTCCCTCCTCTCTTTTATAAATCTCAGATTCACCACCACCTTTTCACAAAACACCAACTAGAAATCCTCGGGACTTCAGGGAACCGTGAGTTGATATTGTGCAGGTTTGGATTCCAATGTCGTGTCCTAAGAATCAGATCCGTCTGAGAAATCGATTGGAAAAGTTTTAAGGTCAGAATCTCGAAGAATTAAATGTTCAAGAAAAATGAATGGAAAAAAATTTATAAGTGGAATCTTTTTAAAGAGAATTTATGGACTTATAAATTAGATATAGACTGCAACATTTTTTAAACTATGCCTACATATGGTTTCTTAAGTGTTGCTTTAGTTTTTATCTAAAAAAATAGAACACTAGAACAGGAATGTCAACGGATCAGATATATCTTTAATCATATCTGTTTTTCAAATATTCACATACATACTCAGATTCAAATTCAGGTTCAAATACGAATAAAAAAAAGCCATACCGAATCTGAATCTGAATTTACAATCCTAATCTGATTTTTACATTTATATCTGAATCCAAATCCAAATTTTGAATCGTATTTTGCCGATTTTGAAAATATAATAGTATTAGATACAGAATATTTGTCTAAAATGAATCTGAATCTGATTCGATTTCTTAATTGGATATTAACTTTTTTTTCATATCCGATTTTTTCATATTTGTTCAGTCGGATATCTGATTCAAATCGGATATATTGACATCCCTAAATATATAACTATATGACTCCAATCGGCTTGAGGCTTCATTCTAAGAATGCACTTACTAGCTTTTCTTTGTCTTCACTTACAAAGGAGAGCTTCCATGATGCTGCCAGCCATTATTAAATATGAATGAAAGCAATGAACAGTCACAATTCTTTAATTGACAGTTCCAGAGAGGATTGGCGCAGTGTTGAGGCAAGGAGCTGATAGGTGGTTAGTTTTTTATTTCAAATTTCTAGTTTTTATATTGCAAAAGGGAATGATGGAGGGGTCACGGATGCATAAATTGAACCGCAGTGGGCAGGGGCCTTGCCCCCCTTCAAATTTTAAGAATTTTAAAAATTTATATGTAAATCTAAAAAAATTTACTTCTAAGATGTACATAAAAAAAATTGAAATTTGCTATTTCGGCCCTTGTTAAAATTTTGAAACTATAGATTGACCCTTGCGACAAAAAAATTCCTGGCTCTGCCCCTGGAGGCAGGGGCAGTACCTTGATTTATCGAAGCAAGTTATGTACCTTAGTGAAATGAGAAGTTGGATGGAAGTTTTGGATCTCTTATAAATGGTAGGATAAAATAGTTTTTCTGCTCACTGAAACACAATTAAAGAATTGACTAAGAGGTTTAATTTAATATCACGAAATTTAAAATTTGAAGTTCATTTGAAGGAGGTGGCGTCTGCCCGTGCCCGAAGGTCAAGAAAGTTGGTGACCTGATGACAGGGGAACCGGCTGACAGGGGAGCCGGCGACCGAACCCCCGGTGAACGGCGGCCGTAAGGAAGGAGATGTAATGAGGTTATGTTTTGATTTCTCTATCCAATGCTTGCCGTCATATTGAAAAATACCAAACAAGAAAAGAACAATTCAGTACTAAAATAAAAGAAGTCTAATGGCATGCTTCACTAAAATATATAAATAGAACTATTTTTAAATTATAATTTCATATTAGAACCATATAATTTAGAGTTTTTTTGCTAACCTCGACTTCTTGCCAAGAATTTGCCAAGTCATGTTTTATTGAAACATGAAATGAGTTGTTTGGGTGACACTTTAAAACCGGGTTTTGAAAGTCATTGGAGTATTTGGGTGTCATCAAAATTGCGTTTGTGGAAAATCTAGTTTTTACCAAACCTGCCTTTTTAGGTTATTCAAAAAACCAGTTTTTTAATGTATTATAAAAAGAAAACAACTTTTTAAAACTCATTAAAAAACTTAGTTTTCATAAAGCCTATTAAACCAAGGTATCATTCAAATGCCCCAAAAGATTGGTGCTTTTTCTACATGGTTCTTTCAAGTCCAAAAATACCTTTCTTTCCTTTTTTTAAAATAGAATAACAAGGTATTATTATCAGTTTCCATCGCCTTATTTAATATTTTTATCTACAATTACTACCTGATGATAAAAATAAACAGTAATCTTCAGAAATTGGTAGTAAAAACAAAACTTGTATTACAAAAAATTAGGAACAGTAAGCTCAAACCTTGAAATATATGCTAAAATTTGCCATCTAAATGAAAGAGTTTCTGAAAAAGGTCAACGAATTTAAAACAATTAACTAGTAGTGCCTGACTGGAATAATCAATTTTTTCGGATTCATGCATATTAAAGTTTATGAGTTTTAAGTCTGACGACAAAATAACATGACAAGAGGGTGCTAATTAAAAGGCTTCTTCACGCGCGCCACACTCGTCACTATAGCTCTCTCTACGAAACAAAGTGATACGTTAGTTTATATATATATATATATATATATATATATATATATATATATATATATATATATATATATATATATATATATATATATATATATACACACGTTAGTTTATATATATATAAACATATATATATATATAAACATATATATAATTTCTTCAAGTGAAATTTAAATTGTCCTGATCAATAATTGGATTACGAGTCAATTTCTCTCTTGGTATTTCCTGTTCTGCTTGGTCCATATTGTAGCTAATCACCTTTACGTTCCAATCTATACAATATGTTCAGAGCTAAGTCTAGGCATCCTGCCAGCGGTTTGATAAGGAGTTGGGTCAGGGCTGACCAAACTCAGGTCGGGCTCAGCCCGACAATTAAAACCCGAGCTCAAGCCCGACTCGGGCCTTACTTAATTAAATTAAAAAATATATTTTTAAATATAATTAATAATAATAAATATCATAATCATATATAAAAATTAATAAAATAAATACTAAAAAAGTTATCGGACCCAACCGAACCGACCCGGTGCCCTTTTTTCCGAGCCCAGGCCCAGGCCCGAGTTGAACCGAGTACCGGGTACCTGCCGGCAGCCTGACCCAGTGCCCAGGCTTATCCATAGTGGCTTGTTTGTCGACCTATATGCATCATATAGCCACCTGACAGTAAAAGTTTATATTATCCTTACTTTTTCTTTTTTCAAATCAATCTTGAATGTCTTAAATTGTTTCTAAATAAATAATTTGTTATAAAGTTCCAGGAAAAATTGCTGGTGGGGGTTAGTCCTCACTTCCGTTACTTTTTAAAATTATATATGTACAGTGCGAAAATAACTCTCTATGAAAGGAACACCCAATACTAAACATGTCCAAAATAACTGTTCAAACATGAAACAATTGAATTCTTATATCAAAACACTATGTATGGATGGTAACAACCACCTAAGCAATAATTTTGGAATGGCCTCGGAATTACAAGCCCCTTTTCAAAGTTTGATTACGGGTGAGTAGGAGGATTAATTTCATTTCCCGAACGGAGCTAAAGACCTCATCCTTCCTCTTGTTTCTAGGGTTTGGAGCTACGTTGTTACTAAGGAATGAGATCACAACTTGTTTCAACCATAGTCATAGAAAACGCGTTTTCTTTTACAAAAAAAACACGATAAATTAAATGGGTGTTTAAAACTTTGAACAAACACGTTGTTTTGAAAAACATTAAAAATAAAAAAATCTTTTTTAATGTGTTTTTAACACCTTTTTTTCATTTTTCAGTTTTTAATGCCAAACAATTTTTTTTTATTTGTTGTAAATTTACTTATCTTTTGATGTTTGTGTTATTACTTTCTCACTTATTTTTATTTCTCTCCTATTTTTAGTTTTTTAAAATTTTTAAAAATTTATCATATTTTCCCTTTTTCTTTTCAAGTTTGTCGTATTATAATACGCAAGAAAAACCTCGCCGTTTAAAACTTATTTGTGGCTATAGTTTCAACTTGCATGCAAAACACGGTACCCAAGCGAATCAATCTATCAGAGACAATTATAGGCATTCTGGTAAATGATGGCAGTCATAAGGCCAAGTTTATTACAAGTCTAATGTTGTGAGACCAACCACAAATTCTCTAACAGTGATTTTGATCCGAGTCTAAACCAAAGCATATGTTTCAGCATCGATTATTTTGGCAGTTGGAGTATCAACCAACAAATGTCTAGTTATATGATTCAAAGTATCATTTCCTATTGTATCATTGAATTCTACATTCAAAGTTGTGATCCGATATATTCATTCTATTATGTTGTTGCTAGCAAATACTACTACTTTGCATTTTGGATCTTTCAAACCATTACAGCAGAAGAGATCCAGTCTCATTTTGGATCTTCCATCCAGTGATTGTACTTTGCCCATTTAGAACAATATAAATCTGGTTCCCCCTCCTCCTTCTTTTAGCTGCTTCATGGAAGAATTTGGTGTGCTGGGCTCTACCTTGGAGACAATCTGTTCTCGATCTCTTGCCCCAAGAAATCCGCTTTCATGAAGGATTTCATCCTACCTTCTAGCTAAAAGCCGAAGCCCCCTACCCTAACCCTTATCCTTCCTCTCATCCCCACAAGGTATTAAGTCTCATTTTCATGCTTTTGGACGGCGCTTTCATTATGTTTTAACTTGTATATCAGTGCCCATCTTTTTGCAGCACAAAGGGTTGATGCCCTGTGAGCTTAAAACGAGATTAGCTGCCTACCATCCTCTTTTTTTTTTAGAATTTTGTCCTTTTAATATGTGGGGGGAGGAGGGCGGCGGTCGGATGGGAGAGAGAGAGTGCGATGTTCACAATCATTGTGGTTTGAGAGTTACTTTCCTCTCATCCTCAGAGTTTAGGGCTGCTTCGGGACTTGAGTGGTCTTAATAAAAGAGCGGCAGACATGGCATTTAGAGGCAGTTCAAGTGTTGCAACAGTCAAAGTGATTCAGTGGTGGAGATTTAGGGACCAAAAGGGTAACTTTCCTATTTATTTATTTGTTCATTTACCAAACAAGATAAATTGCTCCATATTAACAGATCCAGTCTAGCTGCTGTTTTGGATCTGAAATCCAAATCGATCTGATAAATCCAAGTCAGATGCCGGGTCTGATATTGAATTTAAGTGCCTGAATTTGAAAATTGAATCGGATGAGGACGTGAAAAAACTTAATTGGGCATGTTATATTGAAGGCCACAAATCCACTACCCAATCAGATGTTTATGTAAAACCAAATCTGAATTCGAATCCACTCAGATCTTATTTAGCAAAACCAAATCTCGTCTAGTTGTATATTCTGGTTTCTGAACATTTTAATATTAGACTGATTTAAAATGGTTTTGCCGGATATCCAATCAGAATCCATTCATTGACAGTCTTATGGATGGATTCGTTTGAATGTCAAGAATTAGAGGTCCACAAGAACATCCATGGATAATCAAGCTAATACTATCAAATCCGATCTAACATCAAAACTTTGAGATGCACATTTTACTCTCTTGTATTGTCAAATGTCTGATCTAAATCAAGGGGTTGGATTGGATCTCATACCGGTGGATCTAAAAAATGAAGAGAATGAGATCGATCATATGCTTCCCATTCATTCCAAGCCCAACCTCTTCAGTCTCTTTATTCATTTCCCCTTGTGTGGCATAAGCCGCATAACATAACGTTCAAAATTATTGTGAGTGATACTCTTTTGAACTGCAAACAAATGATGACAGACACTACTTTCGAGTAAGCTTGGGCATCGGGCTGACCCGGCTCGATTAAATATAAAAAATATTTTTAATAATAAAATAATATAATTATAATTAATTATAATAAAATATTATATATATATATATTAATAAAAAAAATTAAAAAATAACTTATCGAACCCAAATCGAGCCCACTAGGGCCGGCCCAATAGTGAGTTGGGTAGGCCCGGGTTCCTTTTTTTCAGGGCCCATGCCTGAGTTGAACTGAGTACTGGGTACTCAACGGCGACCCGGCCCGATGCCCAGCTTTACTCTGGAGTAGTGGGAGTAATCGAAAGTTCATTAAGTTTTTCAGAATAGCCCTAAACTCTTGGGACACTGGGAAGAGGAGGGAAGCTTTGGCCTCTTCGAGTTGTCTCCCCACATTTCTTATTCATGTCCATTTAACATTCTCAACTGTCACATCTCAAACACGATATCAAATGTTTAATAAGAAAAAAAAAAGAGAGAGAAAAAAGGCAGAAACTTTTTCTTAAAAAAAAAGAAGAAAAAGGACAAAGAAACATTATCAAGCTCCATAACCACAAAAAGCAAATGTGATGTGTACAAGTCATTCATTGTGGACAAACATGATGAAAGTTGCCAAACTGCTATTTGGGTGAAATATATTGGATCTAAAAGGTTTCACCGACTATATCATTATGATCACTGTGTTAAAAAACAACACACAATTTCTTCTTAGTAAAAATTAAACATGTAACACCCCAAAAGTTTAGTCTCGTATTGAAAATTGTGAGAGATTTTCAAAGACTTATAAAGAAATTTATTATGGCTTTCTGTAATTTTGTAAAGAGAACTATTTACCAGAGTTACCAAAGGAGGTAGAATAGCATATAACAAAAGCGTATGAAACGATGATAAACAGAGACCCAATCTCGGCCCCGAACACGCAACCAGGCTCCCCGAGAACCACACGTATGCCCAAACTGCTAGTCGACATGAAATGGCTGGTGACCCAATCTCAATTCAGCAAGAACCATATTCCAAAACAAAAGAAAAATAAGAGTGATCGGCTAGAAAGGTAAGGACATAAGGTAGTGATAATTAAGCAAAACAAAAGGCCTACTAGTTTTGCATATAAAGGGCATATATTCCGTCTTTCGCAATTCTTAATCAACTCTTGTCTCTCTTTACAGCCATTATTTAATTTCATCTTATAAATTTATATCTTAATAGTTGTACTTTCAAAACAATTGGTAAGTTTATTGTATAGAAAAAAAATTAGAAAACCTAACGATGCTCTCCGCTTTCTGCCCCTCCCTCTGTTGGTCTCCTTTGCAGAAGAACCTCACCTTCCGTTGTTCTTTCGGCTAAGAGTAATTGTGGATAAGGGCCGAGACTAACGAACTTGGGCTTTCTTGACGCACTGACAGTCAACAAGACAGAGAGACTACGTATTTGCAACTCAAATACAAACTATTATGTTAAAACAAATATTCAGATGTGATATATATTAACTTGCGCTTCTCTGTGTCTCTGGTTGGCGTTACGTCGTCGTGGGAGGCTTTTTGTCCCTTCTTTCTCTCTCTGTCTCTCTCTCTCTCTCTCTTTCTCTATCTCTGGTCGACGTTCACTCAAACTCCTGGAGGCCGACAGGTGTGCACTCTCTATGTCTTGTGCTTTTATCCCTGCATCTCTGTGCTCTCTGCTCTGCAACCGCATCTCTTTCTCCCCGTATGACTCTCGCATCATACGTGTGTTGTCAGGATCCTCCATTTCCATCAACGGCTTCAGGATCCTCCTTTCAAAACAAATNCTTTCGGCTAAGAGTTTCTGTGAACAAGGGCCAAGACTGGCGAACTTGGGCTTCCTTGACGCACTGACAGTTAACAAGACAGGGAGACTACGTATTTGCAACTCAAATATAAACTAGTATGTAAAAACAATTATTCAGATGTGATATATATTAACTTGGGCTTCTCTATGTCTTTAGTCGGTGTTACGTCATCATGAGATGCTTTTTGCCCCCCCCCCTCTCTCTCTCTCTCTTTCTCTGTCTCTGATCGGCGTTCAGTCCAACTCATCGTGGCCTACAGGCTGTGCACTCTCTATCTCTTGTGCTTCTTTTTCTGCCATGTCTGTGCTCTCTGCTTTGTAACCGCCTCTCTTTCTCTCCGTAGGCCTCTCGTATCATACGTGTGCCGCTGGGATCCTCCATTTCCATCAACGACTTCGGGATCCTCCTTTCAAAACAAATGCACCAAACAAGTTCATCAGACTGGTAGCTTTCTGCGCCTCCCTCTATTGGTCTTCTTTGCAGAAGAGCCTCACCTTCGACTGTTCATTCGGCTAAGAGTTTTTGTGGACAAGGGCCGAGACTAGCGAACTTGAGCTTCCTTGACGCACTGACAGTTAACAAAACAGAGAGACCACGTATTTGCAACACAAATATAAACTAGTATGTTAAAACAAATATTCAAATGTGATATATATTAACTTGGGCTTCTCTGTGTCTCTGGTCAGTGTTACATCGACGTAAGAGGCCTTTTGCCCCCTTTCTCTTTCTTTGTCTCTGGTCCGTGTTCGCTCTAGCTCATGGAGGCCGACAGGCCGTGCACTCTCTCTCTTGTGTTTTTTTCTCTGCCATATTTGTGCTCTCTGCTCTACAACCATCTCTCTATCTCCCTGTATGCCTCTCCTATCATACATGTGCCGTTGGGATCCTCCAGTTCCATCAACGGCTTCAGGATCCTCCTTTTAATACAAATGCACCAAGTAAGTTCACCAGGCTAGTTGCTTTCTGCCCCTCCCTCCAGTGGCGGAGCCAGAAATTTTTGGTTGTGGGGCACTAGTACATAGTATGTAAAAAAATTTCCAAACTAAAATATATGTTATTTTAAAAATAAAGCAAATAAACATAGTTATAAACAAACTTATAGTGAGTCCCAACAAGCAAGTCATATCATTAGTGTTATGAACAAAATTACAATTGACCAATGACGCCATATTCATTGGATCACTAAACATCTTAGAATTGGGGATGTGTAATGAGTCAAGCTAACTCGGGCTCATCTTGAAGTCACCCATATAAACTCGCCCTTAGCTTTAGTTGTTTATCGAGTCAAGCTCGAGCTTGAGTTAAAACTCGACTTATAAACGAGTCAAGTTTGAACTATATCAGATTGACTAGTTTACAGTGGATTTAGCTTGTGTTTTCCGCATTTTGTTAGGGGTAAGTCAGTAATTTTTGACGAACTTTAATACCACTTTGTATTTTCCATTTTAATTTAAGGAAATATGAATCAAGTGGCATGAGCTTAAATGAGTCGAGCTCGAAGGCAGCATTTGATAGGTCAACTTTTATCAATAGCGCCGCAAATGGGCCAGATATGGTACGAGGGTCATTCTTAGGCCACGTCATGACGGAATCCGACTCAGGCTCTAATGTTGTTCAGCTGTCTAATTCACTACAGGAACATAGATAGGTGGGGGTTCCGTGGGGCGTACGCCCCATGAGCACCTTGTGTAAAAGCTTAAATTAGTGATTGACAGCTTAAATTAGTAGGTCCACTCATATAAGACAGCCCCACAAGATCCCGATCACTTGTCCATGGCCAACTATATACGTATTGTTTCCATGAAAAAAAAATTCTGGCTCCACCCATGATTCACTAGTCACTAGACATCTCATGCGACATGCATGACATGCCTTCTTTTGCTTGTGAACTAAAATTCTTAGTTGGTTAGGCTGGTGGTTCAATAAGAATCAGGTAATCAGTTTGATTTCCGTGAGTGTTATTGCTCTAGACTACAAACACGTTAAAGGGAGTAACCATAAGTTCATCCAAGTCCTAAAGTAGCCATGAACCTTTGTTGCAGAGAACGGAAAAAGGGGCTTTGGCCTCTTAAAAGTATCTCCCTCTTACTAATCTTCTCGACTGCCACGTCCCAAACATGATATCCAATGTTTAATGAAGAAAAGAGGAGGAAAAAAAAATCTTAAAAGAAAGAAAAGGACAAAGAAACATTATTAAGCTGGGCAACCAGAAACCAAATGTGATGTGAACAATTCAATCAGTTGGGACAAAGATGAAGAAACCAACGCTCCTACCATCCATGCAGAGACAACAGTAGCGACACCATTGATGCATTGATAAGAGAAAAAGAAGAGCCTCAGCATGAATCCTAAGTTGCCAAGCTTCCATTTAGGTGAAATATTTTGGATCTTGAAGGTTTTGGCCAACTATATCAATATGGTCCCTATAAAGGACAATTTTTTTCCACGTAAAAATTAAACTGGTTGTGAAAAATCTGATCTAGACAATAATAGATATGATTTCATTTTGATTCATAAACTTTCAGACATGAACGTCACATTCATATGGTTAGCTTTTTATAAAGAAAATGCTTCAGCTATAAGGTCCCAAAGTATGGTTTTTTTGTTAGGACAAAATTGTAATTTTGTTTTCCACAATGATCTCCAATAAAATAGACAATTTCTTAAGAGTTATCAAAGAAGGTAAAAGAGCATATAACAAAAGGGTATGAAGCAATGATAAACAGAGACCCAATCCAAGCAGCAATCTGTTTCACTTTACCAAATGGATCACCAACAAGAGCCTTTCATCTAGTTGTCTGTGTACAATCATCAATATACTCTAGCTTCTAACAAGACATAGTACAGTAATACCCTCAGGCCGAACACGTGGGCGGGCGCCGCCAGGGCCAACATGTGTTTGGACTTGGCTTCTAAGACATAGCACAGCAACCCCCTCGGCCCAAATACATGTTCGAGCTTTCGCAGGGCCAACATGTGTTTGGCCCCGAACACACAACCAGGCACCCCTAGAACCACATGTATGCCCAATAAGAGTGACAATTAAGTAAAACAAAAGGGCTATTGGTTTTGCCCTATAAACCCAATTAGAGGGCATCTCTTAGAATTAGGGATGTACTTTAAGTCGAGCCAACTTGGGCTTGATTCGAACTCACCCGTATAAGTTTGACTGGAACTCGACTCGTTTAATAAGTGACACGAGTTAGAAATCAATTGAGTTACATAAGCTCAACTTGTTTAAACTCAACTCGAATCTTGTCTTTCCTATTTATTAATCTTCAGGGGTACATCGATAATGTTTGACAAATTTTACTATACCCTTTTTGTACTTTTCATTTTTATTTAAAGAAAAAAAAAAGTATGAATCAAGTGACATGAGCTTAAACAAGTCCAACTCGAACTCAGACTCGGCTTTACCAAGTGCACCTCGAGCTCGCATCGCAAAGCTGGACTAGAGTTCCAGCCAAGCAATATGTGACCCGAGCCGAGCTCGGCTGGCTCATTGTACATTCCTACTTAGAATGTTGTTGTGGTAGCTCGCACGTTCTACATCGCTACTTTGAATGTTGTTGTGGTAGATGGCTGATTAGCAAGTGCATGTGCAGCAGCCATTCGATTGAGGCATCAAATGATTTATACACCAAACAGAAAGCATTTGATACGACAATTTTTAGCAGTAGGGCCCTGCAAATGGGCCAGATCTGGTATGAAGGTTTTGTCATTCTTCATCTGCATCGTAACTGAATCTGACAGGGCATCTCATGCTGTTTAGCTGTCTAATTCATTAGTAGAACAGCCACCAGCTTAGTTACTCTCCAGACATGCCTGCCATGCTTTTTCTGCTTGTCAGTCGAAGTTCTCAGTTGCAAGTTCATCAACGAAGACAGTAATGTTACACCTGCTCTTAAGCTGCAAACAGAGAACTGCCATCTGCTTGATGAAGGAAGGAATTTAAATAGCATGCATATTCACAGCTTGACTTTTGGGAAGTATGACTTCTAAGAAGAAGCCATTTGTTTATTCATTTATTATATGAAGAAACTGCACCCTGGTGGAAAGACTTAGTCGCTTACTGAAAATAGTCCATGGATAGCATATATTTCTCATCTGCGCAGAGAACAGACAGCCATAAAGGCTGAACTGTGGCTGTTTATCCTTTCAAGTTAGGTGAGAGTGCTTTGTCAGTTTTCTGATGTGAAATGGGTGGTGTTAAAAATCCTGAATCAAGGTCCAACCTTGTCATCTGCAACTCAGGTTTGTCAGTTTCATGATGTTCTTCTTGTAAAGCTTGGTTTCTCTTGGTGCTTCTTGCAACTCAGAGTTCATGCAACTACAATTTTCAAGTCCAATACCAATTCTAGTGTTGAGACCAAGATTCCCTACTTGTAGTTGGAGATCAATACCCAGAGATCCATCTCTCACCAAAATCTAGTAAATTGTCTAACTGATCCACACCCAAGATGCGTTTCTTGACACAATCGTGTGGCCAGTGTCTAAGCTCTAGAGCCTAGCAGCAAAAAAGAGATTCAGTATCGGAAGTAACGACAAGGATTCAGAGGAACAGAAAGGAAAAGAAGAGGAAGATGGATGGGATGCATTTAGCTGAACACTACAGCAGCAGATTTCATGAAGTAAAATAACAAGACATAATTCATGTATTATCATGGGGAACTGAACACCGAGCGGGTGAAGAAAGCAAAAGCAAAAAAAGAAGAAGAAAGGAAGAGGAACACACTTGAAGATCTTACTTTAAATCGTGAGCCTTCAGGACACTTCTTACTTTTCTTATAATTTTCTTTTCCAGTTTCGACTTCAATGATCTTTGCTATTGCATGGTCATTAATGTATGTCATGATTTTATGGCGATCAGATTCTCACTTTCATTTGAAGAATGAAAACCTAAAACAGAATTGATGACAATACAGGTGTAAAGTGTGTTCACTGCAAAGCCCATCGCCAGAAACTGAAACTTTTTTTCCCTCTCCCTTCCCTCCCTCCCTCACAGTCAAGCAAAACTTTGATGATTCCACCAAACACTTTTTCCTGACGCTGTGGTGAGCAGCCGCCGCAGCAACAGAAGCAGCTCGTCCCCCACACTCTTGCTATTCCTAAGCCATGCGAAAAGATAAGAGAACAGCAGATCTGGAAAAGGTAGATAAGATTTCCACGTCTGTATAGAAAGGCCAGATTGCCTCTGCCCACCTCTCTCTTTCTCTTTCTGAAACTTCGAATCGCATGAGAGAATCAGAGAAACCAACAATCAATGGAAGCTCCTCTTTTTTCAACATCATATGAGATACAATATAAGCAAATACTGGTTTCCTTCATGAAGGGAGATTACAGCAAAACATAAACAAAATCTTTTTCTTTTTGGACAACAGCCAACCCGGAGACCAAAGACTACCACTGTTCACTACATTACAACAGACCACAGATAGACCACGAACAGAGAGGGTATCTATGTATCATCGTAATTACCATCACCATGATTCGGTTCATCTATTTATGTACTCGGAAAACATAGCCATTAGATGACGGAGGAGATACAAAGGCCGGTATCTACAGGAGCCGATCGGTCTGGGCGGGAAGCCGACGGAAGAAGTTGACAGGGACAGAGGGGAGCTTGCTCCGGAAGCGCGGGTGGCGCAAGAAATAGAGCCCCGCCAGCACGGCCACCACCTGGAACGGCGTCACGTAGAGGAAGACTGCCATGCAGAGGCAGAGCACCACGAATATGGTGGTGGCGCGCGGGTCTCGCCAGCTGAGTATCCCCTGCAGCCGCTCCCCCTGAGTGGCCAGGTCCCCCACCACCGTCTGCACCCTCCCCCCGACGTTCCTCAGCCGGTCGTACCTCATTCTCACGATGTCCGGCGGCCGGCTGGTCGGGAACGTGTCGAACTCCTCGTCGAGCTCGTCCGGGTGGACCCGCTCCGCCTGCGACAGCTTCGTGTCCATGTGTGGGGGTTTCCGCGGCCGGAACCGGTAGTTCCAGAGCCCGATGAGGAAGAGGTAGAGGAAGACCGTCGGCAGGATCAGCTCCGGGTAGCACACCAGGATGAGGAAGAGGACGTTTACCAAAACGGTGGTCACCGGGTTTGTCCAGTTACGGATGTCGTTAAACCACTTGCCGACGGCGTAGACCCCCGTGAACAGGGACATTATCCGGTAGAAGTTCGCCTTGCTCCGCCGGAGGCTGAACATGTGCTGGTCGATGTCCAGCATGAAATCGACCGCCTCCTTGCGCAGCGGTGGCTCCGCCCGGCCGAGGCGAGCCGCCACGATCTGGATGGCATGGTGGCGGAGGAGATCCAGATGCATGACCGAGATGGGGTTGACGTAGTGCATCTTGGGCAGCAGCGGCTGGCTGTACATGTGCATCATGTTGATGAAGGACGAGCAGGTGAAGCGGACGGCGAGGTGGAGCTCGCCAGTCTTCTTGAGGCCGGAGGGGTGCAGAACAAGAAGAGGGTAGTAATGGGTGTAGACGCGGTCAGTCTCCAGCGTCGACAGCCGGATGCGGACCTTGCCGATGCGCTGGTCCTTGGCGTCCTTGGCGTCGCCGAGCTGGGAGTTGTCGAAGACGCAGATAGTGATGACGGTGCAGGGGTCGTAGACCTCCCAGGTGTACTGCTCGTTCCAGCTGGGGCAGAGGGAGTCTATGAGCGTCCGCGTCCGAACCCACTTCTGGCCGTACTTGGCGACGCAGTAGGCGTCGGTGCTGCCGCGGCCGTTCTTCGTCTTCAACGGCAGGAGGTTCCGGGCGCCGAGGATCCCCACCTCCAGCACGCCGATGCTCTGCTTCCACAGCTGCCTAGCCGTCGGCCGGAGGTCACTGCTGTAGTAGGTCGACTCATCCAGCACGTGATACCCGCCGTCGAGGCACACTCGGAGGTGGATCCGGCTCGCGAACTTCACCTCCTTCTTCTTCTCGCCGTTGGTTCCCTCCGGCGACGCCACGGACGGTTTCTCGAGGTTGTACCACTTGGCGTCTACCATCTTGTTGTCGTTCCGGCGAGGCACCATGGACAGCGGCAGGATCAGGCGGCCGATGGTCTCCTCCTTGTTACCCCCGATCCTGTCGTCCACGGAGATGATGAGGTGCTCCTCAAAGGGGTCCGCCGCCACGAAGAGGAGCTCCTCGTTCCAGAGCGGATTCACGGTGCGCATATGGGAGGGCCTAGTCCGCCGCAGCTGTTGGCCCAGTTGGACCTTCACCCAGGCGTCGGGCATCCGCCCCTTCTCGCCGCCGGGCACCAGGTCCTGCGCCTCGATCACGCATACGCGGACGTAGCAGAGCTTGGGGGAGAAGTAGACCTTCGATTTGGTGTGGTGGATGGCGCCCGGGGGAACTGAGACCGCGTCGGAATGCCAGGCCTCCGGGTAGGCCTCGTCGGCCTGCGTCCCCCTCCAGACGGCCAACATGATCTCCCCTTTCACCTTGGACTCCCCCTTCTTGTCTTCCAACCGGTACCATTGCGGTGCCAGGGGGCTGTCCGGCGGCACCCTCACCGGGATCTCGCACAGGTCGAAGACCACCTTGCCGACGAAGTCGTCCTTCACCACGTCCTTGTCCTTGACCGTGATTTCGAGCACGCTCGCCTGCAGCCGCTCCTTGGAGAAGGCGAACACCTGGTTCCACACCGGATTCAGGGTCTTCTCGTGGTGCTTGGTGGTGCCCTTGTAGTTGCCCAGCTTCACCTCCACGTAGGGGTCGCAGCTCCCACTGACGTCCATGGCGGGCAGGTCCTTCGCCTTCACCACGCTCACGTACAGGAACTCCAGCTGCTCCACCAGGTCGTAGGTGCTCGCCGTCTTGTCCCGCCGGTTGTAGTACCCGACCACGCCACCCAGCGGCGGCGACGTCTCCACCAGACCGAACTCCGCCTCCTTGCGCTGCACCTGGTGGAGGGAAGCCGGGTGGGGAGCCACCACGATGGGCGGGGGTTGTGCCGGAGGGTGGGCGTGCATCGAAAAGATCTGCTCGACGCGGACCTGCTCCGGCTTCTTGTGCTCCACATGGGGCTTCCCCTTGCTCGATGTCTGCTTGTGGACTTCAGCGGTGGCCTTGGCTTCGGCCGCCGGCGGCGGGAGGTCGGAAAACTCCATGGTCTTCTCCTTATCCTTCTTCTTCTTCTTGTCGGCCTTCTGCTCCAGTTCCTCCGGCGCAACGGCCGGAGGAACGGGAGCAGGAGGAGGAGGCTTCGGCACCGCGGCAGAACCTTCGTCGATGTACAAGTTGAGGGCGATTTCGCCCCGAATGTGGGAGAAAAGGCCGCGCTTGTCGAGGGGGAACCGCTGCGGGGCGGCGTCGGCGGCGCGAGGAACCGAGGAACCCGAGATCTTGACGCGGCCTAGGAAGTTCTTGTGGTGGCCGGGGGCACCGGACCTGCGATCATTGTAGACATCCACGACGATTGTCTGGCTTTGGAGGGCGTCCGGGTCGGTGACGTTAAACTCCAGTCTCTCGTTCCACACGGGGTTGAGGTCCCTCTCCCTGGTCGCCGTCCTCATCCGCTGCCCATCGAAATCCACCTCCACGAAGGGGCTGGCCGACCCTTGCCCATCCTTCGGCATCAGGTCACTGGCATCCAGTATCTCCGCCACCAGCTTCATTTTTGCTTCCTCCCCAACTCCCCCCACTGATCTTCCCAACTCCCAACCTCAAAAGTAGTCCAAACAACAGAACCCCAAAATAACTCTTCTTCTTCCACTGGTCTTTCCAACTCCCAACCTCAAAAGTACACGAAACAAAAGAACCCCAAAATGACACTTCTTCTTCTGGTTTCTAGCAGAGAGAAAGAGCAGATAGGGAGAGGGAGAGGAAGGGAAGGAGAGAGAGAGAGATCACTCTGGTTTTATGTACTTCTGCGCTTCTTTTTCCCCTTTTCTTCTTTTCACTTTTGGGATATTTGGGGGATCAGTATCATCGCTATAACTCACACAGGAAGGGAGGGAGAGCGAAGAAGGCGGTAAAGGCTTTTTGAGGAGGTGGGTGGCTGAAGCGACGGAAACGGCCAAACGGGGATGAGTCAGGGTCGACAATGCAGCACGAAAATTACAGAAACAGCCTTCCTTTTTCCCTGCACTTTGTTTGATCTGATCCTTCCCTCTCCGTTCCCCCACAGGGGTCTAATCGGCACCCGCGGTGGTCCGTTCAGAACCCGCCGCGACCTCCGACTTCTCCCCAACCTCCTCCAAACGTACGTCCGTTCAGAGCAGCTCGCAAAGAAACCGGAAACTGAACGGAGCCATTGAATTCCGGTGACGGGATTCAACGAGACTGGACTCCCCGTCAAGCTCTGCTTTAAATGGAGTGCGGCATTCAAAAATCGAGAATCCCCACGTATCTTGTTTAACGTAGACAAAGACGAAAGTTTCGGCAGCTAGATCTCGCTCTTTTCCTTTCATCAACAGAAAAAATCGGGATTTCCGAATGAGACGTGACCACACCGATTTGACCTGTCGTTAAGCAATTAAACACAGTTAAATTTTTTGAACAGTCTGAAAAATTTATGAATCCCTTGGGATAAAAATCTTCACCAATCTTAATCAAAATTCATCGGAATCGACATTGGTATTGGGTAAAAAAACCAGAAAATCCTACAAAGAAGAAATTTTAGAGAGAGATAACACTGAATTGTGGCGGGAGAGGAGAAAGAAAAATCCCCAAAAAGCAAATGCACTCTCCGGTTTTGCTTTTGTTCCCATATGCGGAAGAGGGAGAGAGATCTCCTTTTTCTTCGCCTTTTCCTTTCCCGACCACATTGATCATGCTCTCATTGAATGTCTTTGAATTCTCCTTTTACTTATTTTGAAAACATTTTTTTTAAACGTTCATTTCAAACACTGCTTTTTTCAACCTTTTAAGGGTTTTTACAAATAAAACCGTTTTTTTAATCGAAATAAATCACGATAAATTAAATAACCGTTCAGAACTTTAAAATGCGTGTTTTTTTTAAAAAACGTTAAAAAAATAAAAAAAGCTCGTTTTTAACATATTTTCTCATGTTTTTTTACTTTTTAAATTTTTTTAATGTCAAACAGTTTTTTTATTTTTTATTTTTATTTGTCTCAAATTTACTTATTTTTCGATATTTGTGTAATTAGTTTCTCTTTTTTTTTCAATGTTTTAGTTTTTTTAAATTTTAAAAAAGTTACCGCACTTTTTTTTGTTTTTTTTCAAGCTTGCAATATTATATCGAAAAAAATCTCCCCATTTGAACCTCCAAAACATTATTTGACTACGCTTTTACAAAAAAAAAAAATAAAAGATAAAGATCTTGCAAATTTTATTCCGGCAGTGTGCCTCATAAAAAAAAAAAAAAACTGCCTTTCCACGGGAAAAGACCCAAAATCTCACATTGTTGCGTGAAAGGGGACGGTGCTTGTCAGCAAAAAGAACTCGTGCGTATAAAAAAAAAATCGGAAGCACGAGGCACCTTTTGGAAATTAAAGTCTAAAATTTGGTTCTCCGTATAAAAGCCTTCTCTATTTTAATGGTATGGCATCAACGCCTGTACGGTTACGACCCCACCTCTCTCTCTCTCTCTCTCTCTCTCCTTTTCGAACTTGTAATTTGGGCTCCGTCGAGCGAGCCCACTTCGCCAAGTGGTTCGAACCAGGGCCAATTGGTCAACGCTCGGTCACGAGTCAACGCGGTTCAAACTTTGAAAATGCTAAAGCCTTCAAATTCCAACGGATATTCTGTTTGAGTACTTGTTCCGCATAAAGTCCTAACAAATTCCAAATAATTAAAGAAGTCAACAACGTGCTTAAGTAAGAGTTAAAAGCTTGATTTACTAAATTAACTATTAATGGAGCGTTTGGACGGCACTTTCCAAAAACTTGGTTTTGTGAAGCTAAATTTTTTGAAATCTTTGTTAGATCATAGTTTAGTAAACTTTGGATCTTTGGAAAAAAGGCAGAAATTAGATTTAACTAAACCAGGTTTTACCAAACCCAGTTTTGTCATTCAAAAAATGGTATCTTGGTGCAAAACCAGGTTTTACCGGGTTTTAAGTTGTCATGTAGACACATTTTTATTTTTTTTTATGATTTAATCTTGTAAATATGATCTTAAGAGTAATTTGGTGAGAAATTAGTCATTTTTACTTTAACAACGTTTTTCAATAATTCAAAAAATAGCTTAAACTAAGTTTATATTAAAATAATATTTATAAACACATTAGGAGGTTCGCATTTTATTTAAACTACTTTTTAACACAAATTTAAACGGTCAGGCATTTACCAATCACTCAATGAGCCTTCCTGTCGTGGAACATTTAAAAATGAAAACTATTTATATAACATTTTAACCGGTTAAATATTACTTATCTTTCTTATTATAACCGTCCAACCATGATTACACTTAGTATGCACGATTGTTCATATTCGAATATTAAAATTAATAAATCACCCAATTAGAATTAATGAAAATTTAAAACAGAGTGCTCCTTAACAAAAAGATTCATTGCCTTGGAGAGAAGGCAGAGATCAGTCCGTTGGCCCCAACAACTCCAGCACGCTTTTGGTAAAAAGAACATTATTTTCTTAAATCATATGTTCTTACATAATTGTTTAAAAGCACCATGCTTATGTTTGTAGAGATATGGTGCAATCATGAATATTGTTTATAAATTTAACAGTTGAACAAAATAATCATCTAAGAAGAAAAACACGGTATTATTAATAAGTATATTATGAAAACATGTATTTTAATAACACAATATTCTTCTTATCAAACAACTCTCTCATACTACAGATCCATGGATTTTTATAACGTAGTGCTGACCTTAAATCCGCAGTTGTAAGATCCACTGTTTGCTTTAGCTAACAGTGAATTCTACCTAATCTGGATTTGTGATCATCCGCAGATATGAGATCGGAGATTATCAAACATAGTTTTTAAAACTATTTGCATGGAGAGAAACCAAAAGAAATGAATAGGCAGAAAGAAAAGGAAAGAAAAAGGAATGAAAAGATAAAAGAAACACACACAAATATATATATATATATATATATAACTGTGCATATTCAATGTGTGTCTGTGTAAAAAGTGGGATGTGGGGGTAAGACAGATGGATTAATGGGGGCAGTACTATTTGAAAGAAACATCTCTCTCTCTTACTTTTTGTGTTTGTTATTGTAACCGGGGACTTCTTGTCCCTAAATTTTTGTATAGATTCACATTTTATTGGCTCTTTCTCTCTCTTTGTGTTTGTTATTGTAAGAGGGGGACTTCTTGTCTCCAAATTTTGGTATAGATTCTCATTTTATTGGCTCTTTCTATCTTTGTATCTGTTATTGTAACTAGAGGACTTCTTGTCTCCAAATTTTAGTATAGATTCTCATTTTATTGGCTCTCTTTCTCCCTCTCTCTCTTCTTTTAACTATCAAATTTGGAAGGTAAAAAAAAAAGTTGTTGAAAGAAAAAGTTGCCAAGAGAGAAAGGTAGGTGGGAGAGTGATGAAGGAAATGAAGGGTGAATTGAACTTATATATGTACATATTATTGATAAAAATAACATTTGATTGATAACAGAATCTGACCTGAAAGCCAGCTTGCTATGATTCCTAGAAATCAATATCTAGTTTCCCAGCAAAAAGCAGAATTAGACTTCAAGTCCCTTTTGGCTCAGTCTATATCCCCATTGTTGCTTCTCCTGTGAAAGCTCTTGCCATCATTTTCCAATTGTTCAGTGATCTCCTTTTTTCTTCTTTATGTCTTTACTGCTTGTCTCACTTTACAGCTTCCACATTTATTTCTCCATCAACTTCTTACTGTTACCATAATTTGTCCCACATGAAAGTTGGGCATTTCTTAATTCCTCCCACTGTTGCAATACTTTGTCCCTTTCCTGCCCCTATGGAACCTATAAATTAATATGCAAATAAAAGATCATAGAAATTAAAAATTAGCGCTATAACAGAAAGTGGTGTTGTATTAATGTATTTCTTTATTTTAAATCATTTTCATATATTTTATCTTTTTGCTAAATATAAATGTAGTATTATCTTTTTTAGGAAAACAGGTCTTCTTTTCTTCAGTGGCATATCTGAAATACATGAACGAAAGGGAGGATATAAATGTCAATTGGACTTTATAATTGAGGGAGCTTTTTATACTAGGAGCACATATCAATATCAACTTTTTGCCCAATCATTCAACCACACCTGGCTTCGGGGCGGATCCAATTCAGTAGCAATGTTTGTTCATCTCGGATTTGGATCCAAGGTGATATGAGATCATTGAGGATCTTAAATTCGAGGATATGAGGTTCTGTAATATAGATTTGAAATTCACAATGTTAGATATATCACGAATCAGGTTCAGATTTAAGATCCAAGGCTATCAAATATACCTAAATGTGAAAATTATCCAAACAGAGGGGCGCTTGATAGATTGTATTTTTGGAACATGTGTTTCCAGAATTCATAATCTAACAAGTCAGTTCTAGGAATCTTGATGTGATTATAAATATTATTTCTAAATCAAGCAATCAAACATCGAACATAGTTCACGTCATGATATTCAATCAAGAACAAAACGTTCTTAAAAACACGATCGTTTTCACCAACTTCCCTCTTAAAGTCATATATAAATTATAAGGCTAATCGTTCAACAACACCGTTGATATCGATGACAAGTATCCGAATCAAACAGAGTCAAGCACTTTGTCTCATTGATGTCAACTCATTGTATAAATTTGTTTCAATGCAACATTTAAAAAGTCGAACTTAGTTACGAAATCTAGCTATACGTAATCAATGTCAATTTCAAACATTTTTTTCAATATAAATTGATTCCCAAACCATTGTCGACGTTCTGGAAACAATCTGTCACTCTTATTCAATTCCTTAATTTGGCTTATTTATGCGACAACCCACCTTATCCCGGTAAGAAGAGTATTTCATATTATCGCATCTTACATGACTTTATGTCTATTTTTGGTTTCTCGATATGTGATACATTATACTTCAATTTATATACACCTTCCTTCTGGAGCACAGAGAGTTGATACAGGGGTGGAGGGAAGGGGGGGCCGCTAGGCCATGGCCCCACCTCAGCCAATGAAAATTATTTCTTTTACATTGAAAAAAATAATATTTTTTAATTACATAAGGTATTTTTTGTATTATAATTCGGTTTGGCCCTACTCGGATCCAGAGGTCGAACTGCCAGCCCGCCCCTGAAGAAAATTCTGGCTCCGCCCCTGAGTTGATACTACCGGAGCTTGAAAATAGAGACGAAGACTCCTACCTTGTCCATTGCACCAAACCCCTTAAATGTCATTTGGCAAATGAAACACTTTGTGAGTATTTTATAAATTTATCTTAAAGATTGGGGTAGATTTATAAAATACTTAGAAAGCCAAAGGACTACTAAAGAAATACAATAGACATTGTTTAGTGATCATTTGATATCTTAAACATTTTCATGTTGCACGCATAAAAATATTTCAATAAAAGAAGGAATTGAAACTCGCAGCACTCATTAAAATTTTGAACAATTTGCCCCATAAAATTGATTTAAAAAATTACCCAAGTTTTTTTTATCTTAAATCTGGTTACAAAACACGCCTTAAATTGATTGGGTGCACAATATATATATATATATATATATATATATATATATATATATATATATATATATATATATATATATATATATATATATATATATATAAGTAGAACATGTGTTATTGCACCACATTCTAGTTGTGCAGGTCATGAAGATGAAAAGATTCTGATTGTAAAGATGCAAATGGTCCGGAAGGAGACAGCTAATATGTTCGAAGTCAAGATGCAAATGGTCCGGAAGGAGAAGCTAATACGTCCGAAGTGGGGCCGAAGCTGTGTTTTACAATAAAAATATCTAAAAAAGAATTCGAAATCCGACGCATATACAATATATATATATATATATATATATATATATATATATATATATATATATATATATATATATATATATATATATATATATATATATATATATATATATATATATAGCAAGGTCACATGTTGATGGCCGGCACTACCGGACCGTTCTGCCCACTAAAATAGCTTTCGGGAATAATTATTTAATATTGGTGCTTCAAAAGAAGCGTGATCATCATGTTCCACAATTAATCCACCCCTTCCCCACTGGCAGTGGGAGGTCCGAACCAGTAGGATGCGGATCCGGTTTTGTTAACTTGGATTTTGGATCTGAAATCTTGGCTTTAGACTCTAATTTTGACTTGCTCAAAGTGGATGCAGTCGGATTTTTCTGAATTAATATACTGATAATGCTCATTTAAAACCAAGTCCACATGAAATTTGGATTAGCAGATCCAAATGCCAACCTGGGCACATGCCAAGATCCACTTGAATGAATAAAAATCCAAAGATGGCATATGAACTTGAATCCATTCGCTACTGCCCAACGTTGTATAATTAAAAACAAAAAAAAAAAGTTTTTGAAATCAAATTGCTATATAATTTTTATATAATATTACTCTTGATCATGTGACAATATATAACTAATATTATCAAATTATCACCAAGTGCGGTCAAACACAGCTTTATATGGCTAAAAATCTAAAGCCCCTGACCCTTTCTTCGTGTCTTAGAGTTCAAGGTTGCTTCAAAATTTGGGTGGAAAAAGAGAAATCTATCAACTATAGTGTCGCACATCTACCATTTGTAGTATGAAAAAACAACGCATACGAGAAATGAACTGAACTTTTATTGAATGAAACATGAGAGAGAGAGAGAGTGAAGGCTTTCTACACCACCAAAAAAATATTTGGTAATTAATATGCTTGTCCTATGATATGTCAAATCACATTATTAAAGTGATCTAATATCTCCCCACCAATAACTGATACTGAGAAAAACAGTCTCCATCATGAACACATTAACACCTTCATTTAGACATTAGACTACGGGTGAGTGCAAATATATCCACATTCATGTGCTTGTGTGGCCACATTTGTGTGCATAGAAATTGAAATCAATCATCTGATTTATGTTGTATGATGCTTTAAACCATTTGAAACATATAGAATGATTCAAACTGTTGGATGTCAAATGAATAAAAATTAAAACAACATCGTTGAAAAGAATATAAAAAATTTACTAAAAGCACTATGAACATACTAGCCCAACGAACTATCTTTATTTTCACATAAAGGCCCTCAAATATTTGCTGATTTATATAAATTACTGAACCTTAAAATACAAAAAGCTTAGAGATTGGTGTCTCCATTTTTTTTTTCTTGGCTCGAAACAATATATTTTTAACTTTTAGCCATATCGTAGCTTTTTAGTGGACGTATTCTGGCTAGAAATGTCTAAAATCCACCTCTACCAACAGAGAACTATTGGATGTCATTCATCCATAATGGGAACCACATTTTTTCTCCCCTTCATAGCAGTGGCGGAGCCAGAAAAATTGGCTGGCGTGGGTAGGCACCTTAAAAAATTGGCCTTCAGTACACATAGCAGTGACACTGTTACCCCCACCTGTCACTTTGAAAATATTTTGGGCTGGTGTGGGCAGGCGCCCACACCTGCCCCACGCTGGCTCCGCCACTGCTTCATAGCCATTCGTTTCATATAATCATTGCAAGATTCTTTTCAGCCCTACTCTCTCTCTCTAAACAAATAATAAGTTATATATATATATATATATATATATATATATATATATATATATATATATATATATGTGTGTGTGTGTTGAAAACTACTAAATATCTAGATGGGGTTTTTTTTTTCATCTCTAAAAACACCGAAAATCGTTGCTAAATGCCTTCAAAAACCGTCGCAAAAAAGTCGTGGCTATCGCACTTTTGCAATAGTTTTTGGTGTCACAAAATAAATGAAATTCATCCGGAAACTAGAGGTAGCCGACAGATTTGAGTGTCTCATATATATTCATTGGTAACAAAGACAAGAGCCATATCTCCTTACAACCTTTCACTGAAATCAAGAAAAGACAGTTTACAATCGCATAGAAGTTCAAAGTAGCTGTACGAAGAGAAGTAAAATCTTCGACATGTAGTGCGAACAAATCTTCAAGATGGCTATTACTGAGAGAATGGTTGTTGGGTGTTGATTCCACCAGTCAGAGAGAAGGGTAGGAGGGATCAAAAACAGTGGCGGAGCCACATATAGGCTGGTGCGGGCAGTTGCCCGCAGCAGCTTATCAATTTTCTTTTATTTTTACGTTAAGATCGTTTAATGTTTACTTTGTTATACATGTATGCCCCTTCAGGTATGGAAACCTGTGAATCAATGTCCCTTCGAAAAATTTTTCTGGCTCCATCACTGATTAAAAATGTAAACTGTTTGAACTCCGAGGAACAATGTTCATGTAATCAACATAGTTTATATAACAAACAACAAATTCTAAATTACATCAATCACTTTTTTGGTTGGACTATCTTTCTTTTTGTTAGGAAAATGAGAATACACGAAACATGTTTTAAGGATGGAATCTAAGAGATCACGTGCATGACTACATTTTCTTGTTCTCTATAGTTCAAATTGAGATCTTGGTTTTGTTTCTTATGATTCCACGGTTGCTCTCCGATCAATGTGGCTTTTATTTCATGTTGTTCTTTGTTGATCATAGATAAGTGGGATTAAATTGAAAAAAGAAAGAAAGAGAGTTACAAGGATAAGACAATCATATGCCTTGTTCAGATCAAAGGCGCTTATATTCACGGGGAATCCTTGATTTGAAGGGTTCTCAACATTAACTATTTTCCTTTTATCAGTTTGTTGTATATTCTAGCACTCCCGTTCAATAATAAGTTTGAACGGCAAACGAAGCAGCCCTCGATTCATAAATATGAAAAGAAATCCCAGCATCATTGATTGTTGGTGAAGATCGAACTTAGATGATCAAGCGAAAAATTGGTGATTGCTGAACTCTAATGCAAACTGTGAATACTGAAGATTTTGATTGACGTGCACTGCAGAGAAACTGGAATGCCAGTTTGATAAAGTAGTCTGTTATTAAGAAACTTGATTCTAAAACCATGTATGAAATAGATAAAAAGGGATCTAAAGAAATAAAATACAAAAGAAGACAGACAGTAGACAGACACATAACTGGTTTGGCTCAAACGACCTCACGTCTGTGCAAGAAGAAACATGACTTGATTCTCTTCTATTTTTATTCAGTTCCTGAGTTGGGATACTTGTGCATATTCAGGACCTCATGTTAAGAAACAAATCTAACAAATTTAAGTTAACTGCCTAGTTAAATATTTGCATGTACAGAACCAACTATTCTTGAAGGTTACAAAGAGATACCATTCATATGCTTCAAGCCTCAATATCTCCTCCTAGGAAAAACTTAAATCCATGATGAAATTGTTCATTATTTTTGTTCTTTACGTCTAAATTTACTACTTACGGCTTCTTAGTCTACCTTATGTTTCTTTAGTTTACAAAATAAGCATTGTCACAAAAAACGCTAAAAATAAAAAACATGAAAAGAAGATATAATACGAGTATTATATAGGATATGGGTATAATACTCATACAATGAGTATTATATTTTATTTTTTATTTTTTATAAATTTTAAGATTTATTAAATGTTTTAAATTTTTTAAAAATTCACTAAAATTTTCTCGTGATATTCTCGAGATATACAACTTTGCCATATTATACCCGAGAAATTTCTCACCGTATAATACCCATACAGGTTTTTTGTGACAATGGTTTACAGTAAACAAATAAACTTGGAGATTATGGATTTTAACTCTATATTAAACTTTTGCCACCCAACAAGGGAACTAAAACCCCTACCTTTCAATGAATTAATTATCTTTTAACAGAGAAAATTCAAGACTGCATTAAGAACTTGACAAAGTTCACCAGAAACAAAATGGCCTTGCAATCCTTTGCCAATTTTCAGCGTGTTCATATCTTCACCATCGGCAGCATCAAAACATATTCGACACCAATTCTTACTCTTTTTCTTTTACAGTATCTCACAATTATTCTAAATAAAAGATTGATAACCACATGCAGTTGACCTCTTTCTCCCTTTCTGCCAGCAAACTTGGGAATAAGTGAACTGCACAAGAGGTTTATTGGCATTATAACCAGCAAAATATGTTACAATCTACTTAAAATTCTACACTGAGGGGCCATTCAATGCATCGTGACACTGCCAAGCTTCCGGTACAACTTTCATCAGCCCGTACGATGGTTGCACCCGCAATGATGCAGCCACTGTCAATGCACTCACAGGAGTTGGACGGCTGCAATTGCTGGTATCTTCTCCCGCAATCTCTGAGTTACAGCCACACGGACGGTCATCACTCCTGCAGCTGGTCCGGTTATTCTGATTTTCACAATTGGCTCTTCTATTTTGACAAGCTCCAGCTCACCACCACCAGTTCCCCCAAGATATGGCCTGATTTCTTCAAGTACCTGCATCGCAAAACATCCTTTTGAATAATGAAAAGTAGCAAGCAATTCATCGCAAGCTGCTTGTACCAATTCTAGTTCATCACCGTTAATTGTAATCCTTGTTTCAACACAAGATCTGTTCTACATGAAGAATGAAAGTCCCACCCCTCTTTTTCGTCATTCAAACTATGGCATGAATATTTTGGTACATAATTCTCAGCTAATGACGTCTAGCACCAAACCTGCCTGAATTATTATTCCAGAGCCAACGCAACAAACTCATCAATTGCTGACCTGGGTCCACTTGGTTCTCAAGCTGTAGCCTTGATGTTTCCCCACGTTATAAAATAAAAAACACGCAATCCGCATAGAGCTTACAATGGCATTCAGGTGCCTAGATGGCTCCTTCAGCTTCGTTCTCAAGCCGTGGCATTGATGCTTCTCCACATTTCAAACGAAAACAGGCAAATGCACATATAACTTATAAATAGCACTCAGGTGCCTAGATGACCGTGTAAGCTGGAAAAGTAGAAAGAACCAAGTTGACGGTCGTTTTTACTTTTTACATGAAGAAAACATGATATGCGTAATGGTATTCAATGTTTTACTGAGCTTTTATCATTTATTTTTTAATTCTTAAATGTTACATTCATATATTTAAAGTTTTTTTTTTCAGAACTAATTGTGGTCTTGACTAGGCATTGGACAATCATTCCTAGGACTCGGATTATGCCTTCTAATGGTCTGGCGACTAAGCATCAAATAGTACCTTTGACTAAAACTTCTGCTTCCCAAGATCAAATAAGTCACGTAAAGGGGCTGAGATGAAGGTGACAACTATTCCTGTTTCTTTCCTTTTCTAATTTCCCAATTTTTGTCAAGATGGGGTTAGAAGTATAGCAACCAGATTTAAGTCGTTATCGGGGTCCACTTGCAACCCTAAATTGTGATGCCCATGTCAGCAACTTAGCACTAATAGAAAGGATATCATGATACCAAATAATTGGAATCTTGGATGCAAGAAGAGCTAGATGCCCTGAATCATGATGCAGATGGAGCTTACAGTGAAAGCTGATGCATAAGCTGAAGTGACAAAGAAAAAAGGGACTGCACCAGAGGATGACAGAAGAAATCACCAGAATAACATTCTTCATTCTATTATTGCATTCACATGATTGATGTCCAGAGACAACTAAAGGAATAATAAAAGATTTATTATTTTGTTTTTGCAAGATACAGAAATTTTGTTTAGTGTCGTCTTCACATTACATGAGTTATTAACAACTTGATTTACTGACAACTGAACTGTCTTGATATTGTTTCCTGGGCTTGACATGTTCTATCAATTGGCATCTGGTTCACTTGAGCTCCAGCAGTTTCATTGCATATATATATACACACACACACACACACACAGATATATATATATATACACACACACACACACACACACACACAGTTTTCCATGTCTCATTTTTCCATATATTAAAATCTTTGGATGAACACCTTATAAAGCTAACTAATACACATTCTATATGACCTTTTTGTCTATCATCCACAGTCTAAATATGGGTAATATTGGGAAAAGTATCATAATTTTATCTCCAACAAAGACAAAAAAGATATATTATCAGGAAACATTGCGATATACCCAGAATACATTAACAAAGAATATCACTGACAATATTTTCCCCCTTGTTAGAAAATTTCTTTTGTTTTATACTTTATATGTATTTTAAGTGTATATTTATTTATCTAGTTTCCTTTAAATATTTGAGTTTTACTGTTTGTCAATATTTCTGGTTAGTAGAAACTTTATAATTTCTTAAATTCAAATTCTCTTGGTATATTTTTAGTTTATTGAGCTGTCAAGATTTTTATGAAAAAAACGAAATTCTAAAAGAAGTTCCATACAAAACCATCCCAATAAAATCCCAAGAACAACATTTGGGACTATGGTTCCATCTCATAAGTTCTTGATGGTAATCAGGATCATAAGCATCATCCATATTGTATGATCCATTATCATATCAGAAATATTATACCCTTGTAACTAGTTACAGCATATTACAGCCCATATCAGATGATACAATGTCTCTGCAAATTTAAGTGGATCCAAACCCTTTTCTCGGTTTTTGGGTTCAAAATTGTCTGCATGACTCTTAGACACTATTAGGAGCAGTGTATGGGGGAATTTTTAATGTTTTGACTTTTGAGGATGAAAAAATATCTTTGAGACCAAATATGGGCTCAGAGGTTGATATTGCATTGAATAAAAAACGCTTTTACTCATTTGAATGAGCAATAGGTCCGACACATTAAAAGAACCTAGTGGAGCAACAAATAGTGAAATAAGAGAACCTGAAAGAGCAGAAAGACCTAACAAAGCCATCAATTCTTTGGTGCAGGATATATATACATTTCCTCTTACCTTGATTAGTCTAACAAAATCATCTACTTGAAGTTTTAACTTATATGGACTTCAAGTTTACATTCATCCAACGAATGTACCCTGTCTAAGTAAAATGTGAATTTCATATATTATATTTCCATTTAATTGGTTATGCATCACTTATTACCTTTTTTATATAACTCGTGCTTATGCAATTCAAGTTTTTTCATGGGAAGCATTTTTCCTTTTTTTTCTCCTGATGTTTTTTTTTTGTAATTCTTCATGATCTTTTCATGATTTTTTATTAATTATTAAGAAATTTGTGACTTTTTACTTTTTATGTTACATACGTTACCTGTCTAATTATTGGCTAGCCAGATACCCATTATATTATGCACCCTACAACGATGGTAAAAATGTGTTTCTACTAACCAATCATGCATATATGCAAGTCAGAGATAAGGAAATCAAGAAGAGAGAGGCATACACGAAAATTCAATAAACACATAAACAACACACATGTAGAAAGTGGGCTAGTGCCTTTCCTGAAAGGAAGCTTTCATTTTTTTCAGGTGCAGCAAATTGAATATAAATTGCAAAAAAAAAAAAAAAGTAAACATATATCATGTCACTGACTTACTTCTAATACTGCCATTTAAACAAGGTCAAGTCCTGAAATTACATTCTGCAGCTGAAAACTAGTCAAAAAACCTAGGCTTACCTCCGCCCTAGTCTCTGCAACATGGTAATAATTGCTTAGTCTACCAAATAAGCATATTTGCTTGTCCACGAAAAATACTTGGACCATAAAGTATGAAAGCACTCGAATTCAAAAAAAAAAAAAAAACTCAAACAATGAAGATATTTTTGTGGTATTATAAGCTAAACATGCACACAAACAAGTCCTAGAGCACCTCTGAAAACCCAAAAGTAGAAACCTAAATATCATCTAGGTGCATGCTAATGCACAAAGTTTAGTATTGTCCATGCATAATTTCGAATTATCCATTTAGATCTCATGATAAACAAAACTCAGATACCTTGACATTGGATTGGAATTAGGTATGAATTTGGCCGTGGATATTCCCAGATGATTAGACGGTCATTTTGCTGACTGTATTTTTCCATGTTCTAAAATAGTCACGAAAAGACCCAGAAAGGTTCTTCCGTTTCATTGGCCTTGCCTGAAGAGATGACACTTTAAACTTCAAGTTCTTAATGTGATTCAACTTGAATCCATTAAACAATAAATCTAACCCGAGGGCTGCTCCATATCATGGACTTCTCAAAACATTATATTTATATTGAAGGATTTTACCTTCATTAAATTGTAGCTTAAATTTCAGCCATTAGTTCATAGAAAAGGGATATGTTCTTCCACAACAATTCTAGAAACAAAAATGATATATCATGCTTCTCTGTGTGCAGATGCACGTGCCTCTGTGTGTGTGTGAGAGGGCGGTAAAGAGAGAGAGAGAGAGAGAGAAAGAGAGAAACTACTGAGTGATATCATCCATGTAATCTAACACCACCTCCAAGAAATTATTTATGGCAGGTCATTGCAGAGAGAGAGAGAGAGAGAAACTACTGAGTGATATCATCTATGTAATCAAACACCACCTCCAAGAAATTATTTATGGCAGCTCATTGCATCACAAAGAGCCAGAACACATAATTACCACAAGAACAAAAGCCTTCGAAGGGGTTCCTATAAGTTACCTTCTCTATGTTCTCTTCGTTCAGCTCAAGACCTCCTGTCTCTTCATCTGCAACTGGCTCAACAGCAAAAATTTCTGGGATCCTTTCCATTAGACGCCGTTCAATTCCCATTTTCATTGTCATTACTGAACTTGGACAAGAGCCACAAGCTCCTTGCAATTTCAACCTGACAACATTGCCATCTATCTCATGCAAAGCCACATTGCCTCCATCTGACATAAGATAAGGTCGCACTTCATCCAACACTGATTCAACATTTTCAGCTGTAAGTGGCAACCCCAATGCAGATTCAGGTGTCGCAACAGCCTTAATTCCTGCATAAACAAAAGAGTCAAACAAATTCAACACTCATTTGATATAGAGGAAACCAATTGCATAACTTCTTTTGCAGTAACTTTATAAAATCCATTCAAACTCAATCACAATCTACATCTACCATTTTACAAAATGCACTCAAAGAGGATGTTGGCTTCCCAAACACAATCAAATGGTAATTCCCAATAAAAGAAAGACACTCACAGTAATCATAGAATATCATAAGATAAGAATATAATACCGAGGACATCAGAAATGTAAATTATACATACATATAAACCCAGAGTCACAAAATTTGGTCCTTCATATCCCAGCAACAGAAATCTCGTAATAGATATAGGTATCATAAATATGAAGAAATTAAAAACACACAAAAGAAAAGAAACAAACTCAAAATATAGGGCAAAAAATTTTAAATCCATTATTTCCATAAACATAAAGTAGCCTTAAAAATTGATGCCAACTTGACTTTTAAGTTTTAAATCTTCTGCAAGAAAATTCCCTACTAGTCTGATATTCTCAATGTAATAATTGACACACTCAATACCTTTATACTTATTGGACCAACAATAAAGCATTTTGAGGAACTGAACAATTGAACAAGAAAGTTCAGAATTTGAAACTAGTTTACAAGACCATTAGCTTGAGATTGGTACCACAAAATTGGCTGGTCATAATGAAGCTTCAAATAGATTACAGCAGATGGACATGAATCATTAAGCAAATAAGCTACTAGACAGTAATAAATACTTTTGAAAGAATACTTCCAGAAATATGTGATCAACCATTTCGTTCAAAAAACAACATAATAAAAGTTCCAACAAAGATTATTATTGAAAACCAGATATGAGAAAATGTGTGAACAAGAGGAACACATCCTTAATACAATAGAAAACTTTTCTTCTTTGACATTGCTTCTGTTTCACTTAGCTTTCATTAATAAAACGAGAGCCCAAAACAAAACCAGATAACCAATCAAAAGGAAAACAACTTAAAAAGGAACAGTCATGACAATGGACCCACTTTAAACAGATAATTCCAGAAAGGGGATGGGATTGTCCTTTATAAACCCTACAAAAGAAGCACCATTCTCAGATTTGGAACTTATGACTGCATACATGCATCTGCAGAGTATTTACACTGCATTCACAATTGGGAAAGAAGAAACCATTCAACCAATGAAATTTGCAACGAAGCCATCTTGTATAAGAGTAGCAGTTTGAAAAATATATCTGCATGTGAAATTCAAAAGACCCTATAGATATTGGGGACTTGATTAAAAAATAAATGTCCACAGATGTTAAAATTTCAGGCAGACTGCTTTTAGCCAAAAAAATTTCAGAGCGTTGAAATCTTGTCTGATATTAACAAGTGTAATCCAAGAAATATATCATATTAGCCAGACTTCGACAATCTAGGAAAACAATACAAGATAGAAATCATCCTCTCATAAACAAAAGTGAATACCCTGGTTCGAAATCAAAGAGAAAGACAATCGTCCTTACTAGGGAACTAATCCTTAAACAATTAGCAACTCATTTTATGCTGCAATCAGTTTCCCGAATGAAAGTAAACATCCACGTTAAGGGATGAGATTGAAATTATGCAGCAATTAGTTTTCCGAATGAAAGTAAAATTCCAAGTTAAGGACCGAGTTTGGAGCTATTTGAATACATTGGGGAGAAAGAAACACTTATAAAGAATGACAATAAGAGCAAGAGACAACGATAAAAAGAAAAATGCTTCTAGAGCCTAGGAACTAGCCGGAAATATACCAGTTGAAAAATTAAGTTTACTAATGTATGCCGGTCCGATGCGTCTTAACTCACAAGGAGAAGGCTGAGGGTTATGAGCAAATTATTTCCAATAAGTCCATACTCGTAAATGTGATTCTTTTGAGGTTCCCAGTTTCCATTGTAGCAGAATGGAGTTTCCTTGTTTGAGGCTGATGGTTAGTAAATTCTTCCATTTCATAATATTTTCCAAGTTAAAAAACACAAGACCCTTGGAAGCTGTAACAAATTTTTACCCTTTCCTCATACTCCAGGAACAAATCCCAAATCAACAACTCCATGGACAGATTACCCAAGGAAAAAAGTTGACAAGCAAAATCAACTGCCTCGAAAAAGATCGGCGAAAAGGAGAATACCCAGTCAACAATATGAGAGTAAACTCGAAGATACGCATAAAATGAAACACACGGACATGACAGAAATACACAGGAAACGATGAGAAATAAGAGGGAAAATGAATTTTTACCACACTGCCTTCGAATCGTCACGGCACGGAGACGACAGGAGGAGTGATTTGGAACCACGAATCCCTTTGTCCTACGGAAGAACCTGAAACTCGAATTCTGCAGCTCCAACAAAGTAAGAATGAACCCAACACATAAGGAGAAAAACTTTCTTCCAATCCATGAAAAGGTGGGGATCAAACCTTGGCGAGAGGGAGACAGGCAGAAGCAGCAGCAGAGGAAGACGAAGAGGCCTCGAGGGCTTGTCGGCCCATGCAGAGAGACGGTGCCGCCATTGCAACCACCAACGCCTGCCCACCTCTCTCTCTCCCTCTACCTCTCCCTCTCTCTCTCTCGCTCCGTGTCCGATGCCCGGAAATTCTCCGAAATTTGTGACGCTACGGAGTCCGAAAGGGTGAACACGGACCCACTCACCGCTACCAATGCAGTAGAAAGTTCAAGGGACGGCGCCTTCCTAAGAAATTTTGCGGAAGCATGATTTTATCCGTCTTTGGTACTAGCTCAACATGGGACCCCGCGGTACTATGTATGAGTTTTTTTGTTTGTCTTTCCACAAAAAACACCACATAAATACATGCAAACTGCCGTAAAATGTTGAATTCAAAAATCACATTTTTTTATGTTTACCTTCCGCACTTTGTGGACCTAACAGATTAGAACTTTTGAATGAGTTGAATGAGTATTTCATCGTATCATTGAGTTGAAACTGTAAGCCCGTCTTCCAAAGATCTACTTGCCTAAACTATGCCAAAACTCTAGAAACTCTAGGTTCTTGAATCCCTATGAAATTTAACTTACATATTAAAATGCTACCACCTTTCAGTCAATCATATAGTTTCGAGTATTTCCCCGTTCTGTTGATGTTCTAACTCACATGAAATCCGATTCATATGTGAGTGATGTTTTTAATAGTATAGTTTCAAATGTTCCCAATTCTTTGTGGGTGATCTCCAAAACAGAGCCATCTTCAATAAAATGGTCAGACAATCATCAAACAACTCGAAGGTTGGACGACCAGATCAGATTGCATGCATCACACAGCTTATAAGGCATAGGCATTATCACACAGCATATGCTAAAGGCGTAATGATATTTTTAACACAATTTGGATATGCCAGTGCTATGTGAATTTTTATTTTACAAAGCATGATTATGTTACTTCATGTTGTTCTCATAAATAAATCTTGATCTTTTACCATCAAATTTTAGCTGATATGAATGTTGTTGACAAAATGGTTCTCAATGGAAAGATACATATGAAAAACTAAAGTGAAAGATTATATATATTATGAAGACAATCCTAATATGATGTGCCAATATCTATATGTATATTTATACATTTGAAATTCGGAAGGTGAAAAAAAAAAACAAATACGGCAACCCAAGTTGCAAGAAGGGAAAAAGAGGGCCACAAAATTTTGAGATGGCCTGACTCCATCCCTGTGGATGGGAAGGAAGGACAAGGAAGCAACTTGTGTTTGAATGGACTATCTATGGGAAGTACTTCCACAGTTGCGTGATGGCTTGTGAATAGGCGAACTTACATGCATCGAACCACGAACTCCCCAGCCATCGCCACCACCACCTCTCATGCCTGTCATCTCGAGAGTCAGGATTCACGGAACATGGTTCAGATTTTTTTATAATTCAAAAAAATCAATCGTGCGATCATGAGTTGATGCAGCGGTAATTCGTATTTATTACTTCAAAGAACACTACTCCCAGCAGATTTGAATCGGATGTAATTGGTATTTACGAAATACGGAAATAGTTTCGTATTGTTCTGTTTGCCAAACTCATCATCAATCGGCAGGAATACGCTTTTGAATTATGTAGCAATTAGAGAAACGAAGATAAGGCACCGATTAAAGAAAACAACTTTCGAAAGTATTAGGCTTGATATTTTGCTGGTATCTGGACTTCCAAGTCTACAGTTTTCTGTGATATTGTGGAGTGCCGTCTCTCCCTCTGAATTCCTACCATGATCGTCGCGTATTAGTTTGGCATACAGAGAGGTGGGGTGTGAGAGAGAGATGGCGACGGGAGAGAGTGGTGCGAACACGATTCGATGGAATGAAAGCCAACGGAGGTTCGAGACGGAAGACGGGAAGGCTTACATCCAATACGCGCTCGTAAGGGAGAGCGAAGAGGGAGGAGGAAACCACAATCCGAAGGTGGTGGCTATGGATCTGATCCACACCTACGTGCCCACCAGCAAGAGAGGGCAGGGCGTTGCCGCCCACCTCTGCAACTTCGCCTTTAACCACGCCCAGGCCCACTCCCTGTCCATCATCCCTTCCTGCTCTTATGTCTCCGTAAGTGCTTCTTTTTGGGATCCCTTTTGCTGTTGAACGCTCTTCCCCTTTACCTCTCTGCAGTTTTGGCCTGCCGTGATTTTTAGGCTGTTCTTCTTTGATCGCTTTCTTCTTCTACTGCTTCGCCTTCTCTTGTCAATAATAAAAGTGTTGGTCCATCAATTTCTCTGTTGATGATTAGGCTGTTGACATGAACTAATAAATGCCGAATGAAAGGACAAATCAAGAGATAGAAACGGAAAGAAAAGCGATAAAAAATAGACAATAAGAGATGAACAAAAAATGATGCTTAAAAGATCATCTGAAATTGAATTAATTTGCTTCAACAAAGCTATTGTATTTATGGAGGTTAGAGAGAGATGGAGAGGGAGAATGTTAATACAAAAATGTGATGACAACTATGGAAACTTCACACCTAGAGGGTTTGACTCACCAAATTGGGTCTGTGCTGGAAGGCGGCCTGCGGCGGGTCTCTGGCTTGAGTGGCAGGGAGTCCCTTGTGCCAATAAGGTGGAACCAATGTATTCGTTAATATGCATTGGGGCTCCACCTTAGGCACCAAGACAACCCTGGATGGATCCAGGGGAAAAGGGTTCCCCCCCCGGGGATGGGGGGTGGGGCGCGCGCAGCACTCCAGTAGTGGAATACTCCTCCTGCTCACCTAAAACTATGAAAAACTCTATAGAATCTCTTAGGAATGCTAACCAAAATTTATGACCATCCAATACTAACTGATTATAAAAAACTGTCGAAAGACTCTCTAACCACAATTTATTACAACACAAAATTCTAGAGAGATCAGCTCTTTTTAGAGAGGGAAACAGGTAGAAAATTTTAGAGAGTTCTGGAAGCTAATGGCTCTTTCGAATTTTCAACAGATAAAGTTTAACACTTTCCTGAACTGGTGCATGCAAGTCTTTTTATGCTTAGTTTAAATCTTAAATTGCTCTTTGCCTATTGCTTTGGTAATCATGTCTGCTATTTGATTCTTAGTTGACACAGTATGTTTGAACCGCTCTAGCTTTGATAAGATCAATGAATAGATGACAGCTCAATGTCAATATGTTGGGGGCTTTCATGAAACATATGATTAGCAATGATGTTTAGAGCTGATTATCACAACATTTCTGCTAGAGATGGGCTGTAATGGGTACTTGGGTAAGGTCTCCATATCCGTGTTAGCATACCGACATGGCAAAAATGGGTATGGGGAAACGCCTGGGTACTTTTTGGATCGGAATCAATTTAAGCGACTTACCTTTACTTGATTTTAACTTGTTTCTAACTCAGTTTTTAATTTTTATTACATTTTTGTGGATTATTGATCATTACCATGTACTGTTTTTATTTATATTACTTGTTTACTTATTTTGCTTTAATTTGATTTTTTTTTTGTAGGATTTCGTACACACACACACACACACACACATATATATATATATATATGTATAGATTATGTTGTAACCCTGTACCCGTATTTTCTAAAATTGCTTTGCCTGCTGCATTTTGGTACTCATATATAGAGATGCTAACTAAAATTTTTATTACAGCAGAGAACTCTAGAGAACCTGGCTATTCTTATAGAGAAACATCGTGTAGAAAATTTTATAGAGTTCTGGAAATTAGTTGCCCTTTGGATAGATAAAGTTTAACAGCTGTTACTGACCATGTGTTTCTCTTCTTTGCAATTTTTCTTTCTTTTGGATATGCATTATCCATTCCCTTATCAGAGTTCTTCTGGATTGAGTGCTTCAGTTCCCTGTTATGCTTTGTCTTTCTAGGCATCTCACAACTAACACTGCCTTTTGCCACAACAATCGGATGTCTGAGCAAGAGCTTCATGACCGTCTCCTTAAAAGTGAGGCAGTAATGAATAGAGAAAGTTCCCAAATATTTCATATTCAGAAACTAGCTGCCTCTGTGCTATTTGGCATTTCTCATTGCAGAAATTGGAATTTTTTATAGCTGCTAAATTCAGGATTTCTTAGAATAGTGGCCATTTTTTGTGAGAGATATACTGAGCTGGGGCATAACTGTGTTAAGAACTCAGAACAAAGAACCTTCAATCACCATGCTTTGAGCTAGATGTGAGCAAGGAACACCAGGTAAACCTTTCCTGCTTTCCAGGGGGAAGCTGACCTGTTTATTGGTCATGATTAGAAACCTACCAAGTATGAAAGGCATGTAAATGACTGGTATTTTCTGTTATGTTTTCCTGTTTAGTCAAGTCAATTTGCTGATTTCTAGAACTTGATAAAGGTGTTGAATAGACCCGTCTGATACAACAGACATTATGTTCATTGAGGAATAGTTTGTGGAACTTTAAATTAATTTTTCATTCGAATCTTGCGATTCCTAATATTTTTTCTGGTATCTTGAGTTAGTTCCATAAGCTGCTGATCAAATTTAATGTTAAACTTGAAATTTCATAAGCTAATTTGTTTTATGTGACAATTAAACCTTTCAGAAATTTGCAACCTCAAAGTCAATGAACTCAAGGCATGATGGATACAGACCGGTGTTTGAGACTCTTTTTCTAAATTCTTTTTTAGTCTTATAATTCTTTCATAGCTATGATGCTTCTCATCGATGCTGCTATAGCTTGTGTTTTTTTAATTCCTCTTTATAACCCAGTATTTGTAGCTTGTATCAGTGAACGGGCTCGTATGATCATGCTAGGTTTCAGTTTCTGCATGACATGATGTTTGCCTGAATTTATAATCCATCACCATAGCATCATGTTGCTTATGCTTAATTATTGACTTTTATGATAAAAAATGAAGATTATTTTTGCATGGTCATTACAAAAGTTCAGGCGAGCTTGGATGTTTTGTGGTACATCAAAGTAATAGAAGTGCCCAATTGCCCTTTTCATTTTTATAGTGTTAGCTTTGAACATGATATACGTCCATTTACATGTGTACTGGTTGAATAAAGAAAACAGTAGCTCTAGCAGGGAACTTTGTGGTTCAGGTGCTACTTGTTACATGTTTCATGCAAGTGAGAAGAAAATTAGAGTTATTATTTGCATTGTCATTCATCCATATTCCCCGTGGGACTGTTTTCTACTGTTCTTTGTCTTGGAAAGGTCTTAGACAGTAGTGACATGCACGACCTCCATTTGGACATTGATTGCATTTATCCAAGCTTGTCCGAGACTTGTGTTTTTGAGGGGGAACAAGCGTATTACAAAATTCAAAATAATTTGCCTTTTTATCTATAGTACTTTGAAATTGTTTTTCCTTTTTTTTTTTATTGCAGGATACTTTTCTTCCTCGTAATCCTTCTTGGAATACCCTTGTATATGACAGGAACCTGAAATCTTCAATGTGAATTTTCTGTTTCAACTGCACTGCAGTTGCCAAAACTACTTTGTTGGCATTGTTCGGTTGGCCGACCACGAACTTTTCTTATGCTGAGGCTTTGCAATATATGTGCCAATAATTGTCTTTCATTTTACGGGCATCGCATGAAAGAGAATGTACTTTGCTTGAGACAGTTGATGTAAATGTTTAACTGGCTGATCAAATATATAACTAAGTTATATTATGAATATTTAAGTTGGGCTTGACAATGTGAAAAAGAAAAACTGTCTTCCTCACATGTCGAGATGTCCAAGTGACTGGTCTAGCTGTTTCCTCTTTTTCATGAAAATAAGAAGCACAAAGGACGGCCCTTTTTGTCCTTCCTTTCTGTTTCATTCCCCATCCGTTTGATTTGGGAGGGAATTGATTTACACTATACAATCCCTCCCTTTTCTTTCCCTCCACTCACAGCCAAACATGCTTTGCCCATTTCCCTCCTTTCTAATTAGCCAACCAAACAAAGGAGGGATTGCTCAATCCCTCCTATTCTCTCCTACCAAATAGGCCGTTAGGGATGAAGTTGTCAAAATCATTAGATCAAAATCTCCATGACTAAAGCAGTTTATATGTTAACCCCGACGTGCGACCAGGTGAGCTTGGTTAAGTGTCCATGCTGGTGCAGGTTTTCACACCCTCGCCTCTCACAACCATAACACCCAAATCGCCTTCTTCAAGACTCAGGAGCTACAAATTAGATATTATTTTTCATTTGCCATTATGGTTCTCATCATAAAACAGATTTACTGTAGCAAGAAATGAAAGAACCTTTTTTTCAAAAAGATTAATTTATCTTTATATGATGATTATAATGACCTCTTCACTCTCATAAAAAGAGTTAGCAGAACATGCTACAAGCTGTTATAGCTGGGGTGAAAAGGCGAAATATTTTATCCTACCGCCCAATTGAAGCCCACACTAGGCTTGCTTTAACTTGTATATCAGTGGTCTCCCTCACTCTTTGCGATATAAACTAAGTTATAGTTTGTTAAATTTTTCGAATGTTATCCATTGGGTTTGTTGAGAAGAGATCAACTTTTAAATTATTTCATGTGAGTTTGGGTATGGAGGCACTGGTTTGAACCTTATAAGTTCAGAAAATGTGGGTACAGAAGGCAGTGACGGAACCACGTATAGGCTGGTGCGGGCAGTTGCCCACACCAACTTCTCAATTTTCTTTCATTTCTACATTAATATTGTTTAATATTTACTTCATTATACATGTAAGTACATCTTTAGGTTCATACATAATGCATCGAAAAACATGGATCTTTATAAGTTCTGCAATTCACACATATAACTCCAGTAAACAAGGTTAAAAATAATGACAAAAAAAAAGTGAACAATTGAACCTTCAAATTTTGGATCAAACTGGGTTTAAGGAAACCCTAATCAATGGCTTAAATGATACCCCTCAAATCAAACCTCAAGGAACTTGGTGCATCTGATTGGGCTAGCAGCTGGTGGGCAGACGGTCACTAGTTCAAGTTCCATAAGCACCAGCTTCTTGCCCTTGCCATGCATGTTATATCCTCCCTGTTATCATATCAAGTCATTGATTCCAATCTCTCTCACCTTTTGACATATTTTGTTCATATTTATTTAAAATTCACTATATTACATCTCTATGTTCGTAAGAAGTTGACCACATTCATTGGCATTTGGAACCATTAAATGCACGCTTATAATGCGAACGTATTTTTTAATCTTGTTCCTTTGTCCTTTTCCATTTAATTAAGTATTGTTGTTGTTGTATTCGTTATTAACATGCATCATTATTAAAACGATTTGGTTTGTACATATATAAAACGGTCTCACATCCATATCATGTATAAACTTTACAATATATATATATATATATATATATATATATATATATATATATATATATATATATATATATATATATAGCTCTAACATCCGCCATACGACCCAAATTTTTCATAAAATACCTAACTCATCCCTGAGAAAATGATCTTTTTGGCCTCTATGGACCTGCCTAATGCCCATCTCACCCCTTTTCCGTACTCAAATTCTAACTGCACAAAGTCTCCTTAATCATGTGTTTAGCTAATTAGAGGTTTTCAGATCTAAGTAAGTGGCTGCACAAAGTCTTCCTTTTGAACGGTATTGCAAACTATTGAAAAACCAGTTTGACTTTTATATTAGCAACTTAATTTCTATTAACCAATCTTCTTAAAATCGACAGGTCAAATTATTTCCATCAAGTCTTTATACATAGGTGTGTTAGTTACCTATATATATATATATATATAGTGAGAGAGAGAATTGAATGGTAACTTGTGTTATATATATATATATATATATATATATATATATATATATATATATATATATATATATATATATATATATATATATATATATATATATATATATATATATATATATATATATATAGTTGGGTTGGTACAAATAAGAAACAGACAAAGAACCAGGACTGCTAGCCGTAGTGTAGTACAGAAGTAAGAGTCTATGTCACCGTGGTACGGGTACAGGTAAGGGAAAACGGGTACGGTATAAATTTTATGCAATAAAGTTAATTTTTTAATTAAAAAAATTATAAATTTTGAAGAAACAACAAAAAACCATCTCATAAAAACAACCATCTCATAAAAACTTTAAAATAACTTCAAAATTTTGACATTTGAGTGAGAAGAGCTAGGTTTATTTTGACATTTGAGTGAGAAGAACTCTGTTTTTAGTCCTCTATCGACAAAATCTGAAACAACAAAGTAGCATATAATAATCTTTCTGCTTCCCAGGTATGTAAGTCGGTGGTGGGAGGCTTCGACGAGTGAGAAGTGCTCTGTTTTTGAGACATTTTTTTTCAGATATACTTGGTTTGGATCTGGTTTCGACCCGGAACTAAATCCAAACGCGTACCGGTAAGCGGGTCAATTAGACATACCACGGTGACATAGGTTGGAGTACGATCCCAAGATTCCTAACTTGCCTTTTTTTTTAACTTGAGCTGAATTGGCAATCCATTAAATTAAGCAATAAGTGCATGCAAATCAAAATTCTCAAAAAAGTATTTGAATTTTATTTAATTTATTAACCGTGTCTGAAAACGCGGGTCAATTAGACGTACCGTGGTGACATAGGTTGGAGTACGATCCCAAGATTCCTAACTTGCTTTTTTTTTTTTTTTAACTTGAGCTGAATTGGCAATCCATTAAATTAAGCAATAAGCGCATGCAAATCAAAATTCCCAAAAAAGTATCTGAATTTTATTTAATTTATTAATCGTGTCTGGAAATATATGGGATAACTTTGACGTAGATAATATTAGGCGCTTTTCTACACGGAATGGTAGTTTTCAATCTGGTTTGAGTAGGTGAGATTTGAGAAGTCTAATCTTGAGTACGCACATGAGTCGAGCCCGCACTTTGGGGGATAACACATAGTATATCCCATATTTAAAAATCAAAGAAAATTTGAACCATTTACAAACATATTAAAATACCATAAGGCACCAATTTCTAATAAACTAATTTACACGTATATCCCATATTTAAAAAGTAAAGAAAATTTGAACCATTTAACTACTATAAGGCACCAATTTGTAATAAATTAATTTACATGCATCTATATGATAAACTGCCCGCACTAGCTCACATGTGGTTCCAGTACAGCTCCGCGCCCTGAAAAAGTTGGATGCATAAGATACCGAAATTTCAGGGGCTTGCAAGTTCCAAAATTTGTTTGACCGTTGGTCATGGTAGCGTGAAATTTTTTAGTTTTAAAATTAATAAAAATATTAGTGATAAATTTTTTTTTACAGTTAATTGTTATTTCTGAAAATACCTTTTAAATGCTCAAAATTAAAATAATGATAATAATAATAATAAAAAATTAGATTCGTGTCACTGGGACAAATTTTTAAATGTTTAAATAACTATTGTTTGCCCAAAGTCAATGTATCATGGAAATGCTTCAAATCTCAAAGGTTTTATCTTTTAATATATGGCTAGTGATAATGATTTCCCCTCTCTTACCCCAAAAGGAAAGCAAGAAAAAATGTCAACATCATACCAAGTTGGCTTTTAGATATATTCAAGTAGAAATTTTCAATTAATGATGCTAAAGTTTAAGCTATTTAGAAATCTCAAATTGTACAAATAAAAAAGTTTGAAGAACTCAGCAGAAGACTATGGTTTGGTCCAAGATGGGACTTGATTGGATCAAATATTGATCAAGTTGATCCCTAGCAAGCATAATCTACAATGATAATACATTTCTTTAACATGACATGAAATGACCATTCAAATATTTATGAAAGATAATTCTAGTTACCAATGAAGGCATGCATGGAACTACTTTGTTGAAAATTATGGGTACAAATTGCACCAAGTCAAACCTTGCTTCATGTTTTTTGTCCCTTGTGAGAATTTAAATATTATCATGAAGTGGACTTTGTCTTAAGGGGCATAGCGTAGCTGGTCGGGTTAGGGGCCTGGAAAAATACATGTCTCTAGTTTGATTCCTGTGGGCGCTATGTTCTTGTGTCTTAAGGTGGCAGGGCGCGACATCCTGATAAAAGGGTGTCCTGTTCTATCACTGACACCGACGCAGCTCAGGACCCCGGAGGCAGGGGAAATGGGGGGGCCTTTGGGCTTCACTCGGGCGGTGGGATTTACCCTCTTGCTCACCCGAAAAATCATGAAGTGGACTTTTCTATGCTTTGTTCCTTCGTATTTTAAAGCCTTCAAAGGTTCAGTGTCCCTAACATCATATGATTCAAAGGTCGTTATTTTTCTGTACCATGGTCGGGCTAGGGGTGTGCAAAAAGGCAGGTATCTAGTTCAATTCCTGTGGGTGCTATGTCTCTTTGTTATAAGTGATAAAAGTATACCATTACTATTGCTGACCTTCTTCTTGTCGGCACCATTTCAGACACAACTGGTACATTCCAAAATATGCATACATCCAACATATTTTTTAAATTACCATTCAACTTTATGTACATCCAAAGAAAGAGGAAGTGATTTTAAATTACCATTCAACTTTCTCAAGAGTATACAAACCAACAGAGGCTCAACTTCAATAAAAACATTAAAGTGGAGTAATTTAAATACTTATTTCTCTTAAGTGTATTTACAAAAAAGGCGGGTGGATATTTTTTTTTTACTATTAACAATTTTTGAGAACATCCAAGTAGAATTCATCCATCCATAATAATAATAACTACTACTAAAAAAACAGTAAACAACATATAAAATCGTGATTTTGAAAGAAACTAACATCAATGCACTTCACTTCAAGGAACTATAGTGTAGTTGGTTGAGCATACGGTTGCATAGAAGACACATTTGTCGGTTATGTAAATGATGGGATTTCAACACTTGAATTGACAAGTGTACCGTACTCCATCCAAAACAAGATGCATATACGCGCGCCACGGAACTCAATCTGAAACTTTGAATTTATATGTTGGATTTCAGTAAACTTGGGTTCAATTATACAAGGCAGCCCCACAAGAGCCCGGTCGCTAACCCAAGATCGATTGAAAATTAGTTAATTATTTACTTTGTGCACTTTCATTGCTGCACCGGTAGCATAGTTACATATAGGCTGGCATGGGCAACTTGAGCAGTTGCATACGCCAACAACAAAATTTTTATTTATTTTTACATAGACTTATTACAATTATTTACTTATCTATATATGTCATAGATCTTCAAAAATAAGAATTTTTATAGCTACGTGATGTTAACCCATGCTAAACTAAAAGGAAAATAATACTAATATTTAAAAATAATACCAATATTAACGTTTTGTTATCTTTTAGTGGACTGTTTTTTTGGTGTCGATTCAACACGCCAAAGGGCGGGTGGATAAATATGTTCCTACCTTATCGAAGGCCAAAGGACGACCCTGCTGCCGACGTCCTCTAGTTAGACTCCTATAAGAACTAGGATGATAATTTTAAAATGAAGTAAAATGGAAATTATATATATATACCATTTTCTCTAAAATCACTTCCTCTTTCTTTTTCTTTTTTTATTTATCCACATATTTTTTTATAAGAACTAAAATTTTAATTTTTATTTATTGACTTTATTAAGACAAATAATTAAGTAATGACCTAATGTGCAAATCATATTTGATAGTTTACAACTTCATTTAAAAACTTTTCTTTAATTACAAGAATATTTATGATAAAATGGTAGAAAATATGTAAGCAAGTGTAAGAAATTTAGATGTATGTGATGATAGGAATGCTCTTAGATTAATGTTATGGTATGAATGAACTATTTCTTTCAATTGTATAAAATCAATGCATTCACATTCACTTCACAAATGATCACAATCACTTTTCTAAAATAATTGATGCAATATGAGATAGAGTTCTAGGTAGATAGCGATCCAAATAGAGCAAAATCTTGAGCCTACTTAAGGTCCTATAAAAACACTAAATTGATTCTAAAAATAATCTTTAAAAATATCCACATTAGTTTTCAAAAAATTTCAAATGATACTTTTAAAGATTTCTTGATTTAAAAGCCTCTCAAAAAGGCTTAACTACTCATTTGAAAAATATTAAGGATAGAGGTTCTGTTTACTGCAAGTATATAATATCTACTAGTTTTATTGCCTTTCACTAAACATGATTGTTAGGTCTATTTAAGTATTAATAATTACCATTAAGTGCATATAATTTTTTTTTTAAACGGCAAATAAGGGATTAAATTTAATGCTCTCTAACTTTAATTGAAATACCAAGTAAATTGCCCTTTTGGCTAACACTTTTTAATTCTTAAGAAAATGCTTTAAGGGACATAAAACAACCACATGACAAGGCTCTCACCCACGGGTTTGTTGTTTGAATCTCATTGTTGCTATTACATTTTAATACATTACTCACATATGCTGAAAATAATAGTAAACTTGATACTCAACTTGAAGGATGTACTATATGACCACCTAAACCCCGAAACAAACCTTTGATGAATGCTTTATGCAACTTTGTTTTATATTTTCTTGTCTTGTTCTATTTACAAGACTATATATATATATATATATATATATATATATATATATATATATATATATATATATATATATATATATATATATAAAAAGAGAGATAGAGAGAGAGAGAGAAAGAGAGAGAAATGTCAAAGATTGTAAGGTATTTTTAATGGCTTAATAAAAGGGTTGGTTAAATGACTGTTTGTTTTAGTTAATTTTTTGGAGCTGGAGCTGTAACTGCCGGAGAGTGGTTGGGACCTAAAAATGTGAACACACAATTTTATTTTACTAATATTTAATTTCTTCAAAGCATAAAGCAGACCTTATAAATTTAAAACGCCTTTAAGCATTGACTTTTGAGCCTACAAAAACCAATTTAAAAAGAATTTTAGATTACTATTTGGTTCTTAATTGTAGAACTCAGGTTGATGCAGCTATTTAGCTAAAAAGACGCTATTACACATGAGGTAAGAGCATTTACTGCGAGTTTTAACGGAAATTTTTATTTGAGGGCTTATTCTTTGTGTACACTTCATAAACAGTCCTCAAGTTTCTGATTTTCTTGACACGCCTTTATTTTTTGATGATAATTATTAAATAAGAGCTCACTTTTAGGCCTGGGCACCCGATGCCTAAAACCCGAGCTCGAGCTTGGCCCGGTTAAAATAAAAAAAAAAATATTTTTTAAATATACAATCATTTTTTAACATAAAATATATTTTGAATATGTATTATTAATAAAATAAAAATAATATTAAAAACTTATCAGGCCGACCCAGGCCCCGTCGGGCCGGCTCAGCCCGAGTACCCGGCCCAATAACAACCTCTACTGACTTTTTGGGCTGAGTACGCATTGTTCAAGGAGATCAACTTTAACTCGAACTCGAGTTGAGCTTGACAGCATAAGCTCGAGCTCGACTGAATGGTATAACATCGAGCTTGAACTCGATTCACTTAGCTCATTTAACTCGTTTCTCTTGAGCATGTCATGTATCTTAACTCATTTGGTTGCTACTCATTTAACTAGTTTATATTTATAATTCAACATCCATTGTGTAGTCGAGAAAAATCAAGTTTAAGCAAGTCGAGTTCTTATAACTCGAACCTAGCCCGTTTAATTTCAAGCATACATTTGAACTCGAACTTGACTTGTTCATAAATGAGTAGAACTCGAGTCGAATTTAGACGGGTGAATTCGAGCTCGAGCTTACTCGACTCGCTGTGAAACCTTACTCACTTTGATCATTTCCTCACAGCGCCGGTTAATCATTAAAATGAGTTAAACAGCTTGCCTTAGTTAGTACTCAAAGAATGAAAGCCGAAAACGCTTTCCAACTTCAAGGATGATAGAAAGCAGAAAAGTTCACATCTTCTATGCACTCTTTAACTTTGAGTTTCAAAAATGTGTTTGTCATCTGCAAAAGTTAGTGCGGTGAGAAATATGAATCTTACTTTTGAGACTGGTTAAAAAATGTACAGTGAGAGAGCTAGAAAAAAAAAATGTATATATATATATATATATATATATTAATTTCTCATAAATTTTAAGAGCAATTATGTTCTTTTATATATTTAAAAAATTAAAAAGTCAATATAAATTTAATAATTCCTAAAAATCCATGAGGGGAGTGCACCTAGACACCAAGTCCTCTGCTTTGACATGAGTGTACAAATAATGCTATTTTTTTTCCTTGTCCAGTGGTTGAGTATGCAAGTGCTCTTCTTCCTCAACAAGTGGGTTCCATCAGCACAATATTTTGTTGCTATTGGATAGGAGAATGCAGGGATACTCTGTCCTTAGGGTGTGCTCCTTAGACTAAGGATCTCAAATCCTTCGGGATCTTAAATCCATAGATTTAATGTCCGACCTCTCCCATTTGACCCCAAATCAAATGTTTTTAAAGGAAAATATAAATTTAAGATCCATGTTTTTCAATCGTATGGCTGTTCGTTTAAACAGTGTGTCCCACTAAAAGAAGATTTGAAATAAAAGAGGATGTCGGCAGGGGTTGAGCCAGAATTTTTTCATGTGAGGGATCAAATTAAAGTTTATAAATTTTAACTAGGGCTGAAATATTATTTTTTTAAATTTTGATATAAAACAAGTAAAATTTTCTAAAATTTACATGTATTTTTTTTTTTTAAATTTTGAGGTGGGGCCAAGGCCCATGCGGGGTCTACCTTGCCTCCGCCCCTGGACCTCGGATCTATGAGCAAACAAACACCAACAAGAGTAGTGTTTGCATCTTTTGCAGCTAGAATTGTTCATGGAGGTGGTGAGAGAAGACAACTGGTTAAAGATAAGGCCATGGTTGTTGTGATTTTGGCTGTCGTTTCCATTTAGGAGAAGAAAAATAGAAGTTTTTTTCTAATTTATTCCTGAATTATAAGCAATTGATGAATTAAGGCCTGCCTTACTGCTATTGACAAGTTGAGTCTTCCCTTTCTTATATTTTTAGAATTAACTAGAATTAAAAAATCAGAAGTTCTAAGTTTTCTTGAGTTATAAATTCTGTTTTATAGATTAAAAAGACATTGCTTGCAGCATTCTTACATTTTTTAAATAGTTGGACTATATTCTTATAATAAAGCTTTTGAAAACATCGCCAAAACCACTGGGCCATCCCAAACTTAAATTAAAAATTATCTTAAAACTGTAAAAACGAACATGAAAGAAAAATCAAAGTGTCAATTGCTTATAAATCGGGGACGGATCCAAAAATAACGCTGCTTTCTTGGGGGCTCCCTGGTTTTTTATCGCCGGGAAACACTGACGTATCTGTGAACGTTAGTTTTATGTTAAAGAATTGGGGGATGACGTTGGCGCGTGCGTAAGCGAAGCTCCCCCTTGCAGGAATCGTTGACCCAATGATCCCTTCACTTGGCCGTTACGAGTTGGAAAGGGATGGAGGAAACCGGTCCGAGTCGCGCGCGACCGAACCCACTCTGCGGGGTTGGCTCAGGCACGAGGCCGAGCCCCAGCCCGAGACAGCACTGGGAGGTCTCGCACCCACCCGACTCATTCCGGGGCCAAGATCGCAGCGGTACGTTTCCCGATCGGACGGGCGATTCGGCGGGCGCATCAAGGCGTATATGAGGGCCGGGCTCAGGCAACGGTTTGGTTGGCATTCTACAGCCATCTCCGCCGCGCGTCGCCATTCGCCGGCGTCGGATTCCGCCATCCAGAAGTCCTTTCACCCTCCGGTCTCCGGGCACCGAAGAGGGCCTCGACACTCGACGCCACCTACTCGTCTTTTATCCTCTTTGCCATTCTCTCTTTCTCTCTGTCGCGCTCTCTTTCTTTAGGGTTCTGAAGTTTCATGGAGACGGCCAACGCCTCCTTCCGTGAATTTCGGTGCCGGTGTTGCCGTTTCCTCCGCTGCTATTGTTGCTGCTACTGCTGTTCGTCTGATTGAAGCTTCGGAGGAGCGGGAAAGAAAGGAAGGAGGAGGAGGGTCGTGGGGAGAAGTAAGAACTTCATATGTGGTGTTTGTTTAGGGTTTGAATTTTAGGAGCTTGGGATGGATCTGTCGGAATCGCAGTCGAGTCTGTCGCTGGGGTTCCGGCAGCTGAGCCCGCCGCCGCGCACGCCGATCACAGACGACTCGATATCGCTGCAGCTCGATTCTGGATTCAGCGACTGCGGAAATGCCCGGCGGATCCCCCTTCAGCTGCTCGACCAGCCCGAGCACACGGAGATTAGGGCCGACTCCAACCAGGACCACGACAAGGAGGAGTTTAGCATCCTCGGGTACACCATGCGCCTGAAGCGCCGGAAGGAGGCGGAGCCGTCTCCCCCTCGTCCGCCGGTTCCGGCGTTCTTGCGGCCGGATTCGGGGTGCTCGAGCTCCGCGTCGACGAGCAAGCAGGGGATGGTGCAGATGGAGGCAAGGCGGGCAGCTGTGAGGGCGTGGGCTAACCAGCCGCTGTCGGCTGCCGACGCCGACGTTTGGGAGATCATGGAGAAGGAGAAGGAGCGACAGTTCAGGGGTATTGAGCTGATCGCGTCGGAGAATTTCGTGTGCAGGGGCGTGCTCGAGGCTCTGGGGAGCCACCTGACCAACAAGTACTCGGAAGGATTGCCTGGGGCGAGATACTACATAGGCAACCAATACATCGATCAGATCGAATTGCTTTGCCATAAGCGGGCGCTGGCAGCTTTTCATCTCGATCCTGATAAGTGGGGAGTGAACGTGCAACCGTACTCCTGCACCTCGGCTAATTTCGCCGTTTACACGGGCCTTCTTCTTCCCAAGGATCGGATTATGGGCCTGGATTCACCGTCTGGTGGGCATCTGAGTCATGGCTATTATACGCCGAGTGGGAAGAAGGTTTCTGGTGCGTCAATCTTCTTCGAGAGCCTACCGTATAAGGTGAACCTCCAGACGGGATATATCGACTACGAGAAATTGGAAGAGAAGGCGCTTGACTTTCGGCCCAAGATATTAATATGTGGTGGAAGCTCATACCCACGAGAATGGGATTACTCACGTTTCCGGCAGATTGCTGATAAGTGTGGAGCTGTATTAATGTGCGACATGGCACAGATCGGTGGTCTTATAGCTGCCAAGGTATGAAATTATATTGAAATTCTGGTACAAGCTGTTGATTTCGTTGGTTTTATTGTATTTCTGAGCTTAGTATACTATCACAACTCCAATTTTTGCTATGCGGAATCAATTGCTAGGTATGGGCCTTGCCTGGTATTTTCTTCTGTACTTTGATCATCCATTTCTTTGATTGGTAAAATCTTCAATATAAATTGGGAAGCATGTGGCAACTCCATCTGGTGTGGATGTTTTAGCTATTGACGATGCTTCATGTATACAGTCGATTTTCATAATTATACATAAGAAAGTCTGGCGTTTGAACTTTTAAATTTACATAGATAAACTGCTAGGATTTAGTTTGTGAACTGTGATAGTATTAGTCACTGATGTTGGGGTAAACTTGTCCCGTTAGCACTCCGAGTCCATCCCACGAAAGAAAACAAACAATTATCTATAGATTAATTGCCAAACGAATGTAGTGCGATCTAGCCGTTTAAAATATTGAATCTGAAGCTGCGACTATTATAGCAGTACACGTAGATCTTGCACTGCTTTCTCATCGGTGTAATCCATAGTATGGAGTCGCACAGTTACAAAATGCCAATTCCTTAGAGCACTTCTGATCTTTTTAATCCTTACTGTACTAATGGAAGTTCTTAACCACCGTACATCTTTGTATACCTGAAACTGGATGCAAAAAGTCTGTGGGAAGAGGTCCAACTTTCTTCACCCATTTTTTGGTTGCAATTACTAAATACACCGGGGGAAGCAATTTCTGGAGAATCTTAATATCTTATATGCCCCTAAGATTGGATTACCTTGTTTCTCTGGTGCTGGTCTGCTGGTACTTCTTTCATAGGGGTGAGTTTCCTTCTTCTCTTTCCATTTCTTTTCCAGATATGCAATTTTTAAGTGTCTATACATCATGAAAATCAAAAGAAGGGGATTACATCTCAAACCAACCACTGATAGCGTAGTAGGTGAATCTTGAGCATGGTAGGTGAATGTTGATGGGTCCGGCAAAGCTATTTGTGATTGATTCTGCTTGGAATAATTTGCCTGATCATGTTTGATCAACTCTAGTAGCTTTCTGCATAGAAACAGACAAAACAATCTGTTTTGTAGTATAAGAATTGAGCACTCCATGCTTTGATTTTGTGGTCTGGTTACAAGTGAAATGGGAACACTTGCTAATGCGAGATGTCCTACATCTCTGAGATAATCAGAATTGGTAGAATTTGTAGGGCACAGGTTACTCAACAATCTTTCTACGATCCATTTTAATGAGAATTTGTAGGGAGCTTTATTCGCATCTTGCAGTTATTGTGTTCCAGGTGAAAATCCTCACCAGCTCTATTTTGCAGTTATTCTCGAATCTTCTGTTGTCATCATATAGTCCCATGGCAAGTTCCTTTGTCTTCTTGGTGTTCTTGGAACTGGACAGACTTTTTTAAACATCAAATGGTTTAGCTCGTAGCAGGCATCATTGTTATGATCCATATGATCTTTGCTGTTGGATCTCTTTTCGTTGTTCAATGTGCATGTGGCTCACAGATGTCCATGCACAAGAAACTGATTTGTTCTAGTTTTTTCTTTCTTTTTCAATTGTTTATGATATGGTTACTGAAACCTTGGTTGATGGCTGAAGTTCATTGAACTGAATCCTTTATTGGTAGTGTTCTTTTTTTCTTTCTTTTCTTTTTTCTTTTTGGCTTGAGTATCTTGAGTAAGTCTGATTTTTAGTTCCTCGTTCCTAAAGTTGCAGCTTATAGTTTCTTGCAGGAATTAGCTCACTGGCACGCTGCCTATTTTTTCTTTAGTTGCTTAATTGTTCAATGGCACCATTTGCAGGAATGCTTAAGCCCGTTTGATTATTGTGACATTGTTACTTCAACAACCCACAAAAGCCTCCGGGGCCCAAGAGGTGGTATAATCTTCTACAGGAAGGGGGTAAGACCAAAGAGACGAGGATTATGCAGTTATCCATCGGATGAAAATGAGCAGTATGATTTTGAAGAGAGGATAAATTTTGCTGTTTTCCCATCATTACAAGGTGGGCCTCACAATAATCATATTGCTGCTCTAGCTGTAGCCTTAAAACAGATTGCCAGCCCTGAGTACAAAGCTTACATGCAACAAGTGAAGAAAAATGCTCAAGCTTTTGCAGCTGCTTTGCTGAGAAGAAAATGTCGGCTCGTCACTGGAGGCACTGACAACCATTTGCTGTTATGGGATTTAAGGCCTTTGGGTTTAACAGGTAAACATTGACCTTCGTCTTTTGACTTCATAATCCCTTCATTTGATAGTTTTGGATTTGGAGTCATTACTAAATGAAATAAACCAAATGCTCAGGCAGCAAATGTTTCCCAATTTTATATATTTTATTTCTGCTTTTTTCTGTGGATCGGTTAATGTTTTTTGCAGCTCACCAGTATATACACTGCTTTAGAAATATTTCTTTTCAAAAAGCAAAAGAAAAACTATCACAGTATGTTCATAATAAAGTATGACATAAATATCTGAGAATTTCCTGAAATTCTTGTAAAATAACAATTAGGTCTTTTAAGGATTACAACTTGGCTGCCTATTTTGGCTTAGTTAATTTTTTCCTTATAGTATTGGTATATTTACATCTGTTCTTAAGAGTCACTGGGTAGTCATCATGCAAACTTATCCTTTTCTCTACATGCTTTCGTTTCTTGTGAAACAATATAAAAGTTTAGCGTCCTGGGCAATTTCCATGACTGAGATACTTGCAACTCTAATGATAGATGTCCACGTGACTAATTTTTCTGAGGGTGTGCATTCACTCACACACTCCCAAAATTTGATCTGCCATGGTTGATCTTAATAATGTGGCCCACTATGCAGAAGACGTTTTTCTTAATAGGTGTATGAACTACTAGGACCCATGATCTATGCCTTTTCTTGAATGCAAACCGTAATAATGTCAGGGATGTATTTTGAGAATCTCATGCTGCTAATATCAAAGCAATATGAAACATTTTTTATAGGAAAAATCTTGTGATATTTACAAAATGTTGCCAAAAGATATCTCTTGAGATAGTATTATGATGATTTTCATTTTTTACAAATTTTTTTATGATGCATTATCAGTAGGGCTGCACACGAGCCGAGTCAAGCTCGAGCTCGACACGAGCTTCACAACTCCAACTCTATATTGACTCGAGAAATTGTGTTTGAGCTCGAGCTCGACTCGTCAGCTTGTTTAAACTCGTTTATCCTGTATGGTCATTGAAAAGCAGAGAATGAAGGGAGATACTTATTCATGGTTGATATCATGTAACAACAAGTGAAAAGAAAAGGGACATAATGAGGCAGTTGAAATCGCCTTCGACGACAAAAATTAATCGGTTCAAAATTTGAAATAGCAAATGCAAAGATTAGCAAAAAGAAAAGGTTGATAGAAGAGAATCCATACTGCTGTAGGACAAAAGGCGATGGCAGATTCATGCCCAAATGTTTTGACGCAGCATCAGCGATCTTTAGATTTTGATAGAAGAGCAGTCATACTGAGCAAGGATGAGGCGATGGCAGATTCATTCCCAAATGTGCCCAAATGTTTTGACGCAGCATCAACGATCTTTAGATTTTGATAGAAGAGCAGCCATACTGAGCAAGGATGAGGCTATGGCAGATTCATGCCCAAATGTGCCCAAATGTCTTGACGCAGACATCAACGATCTTGATCGAAAGGAAAAAGTCGATAGAAGAGCAGAGAGAGAGAGATTAGGGTTTTGAAAGATTCGGACCCTGAGTTTTGCTCGACTTTTAAGTTTAAACCGACTCATTTGTACATTCGAGCGGTTGAAGGTCATGCTCGACTCAGTTGTACGTAACGAGTCGAAGAGAGAGAGAGAGAGAGAGAGAGATTAGGGTTTTGAAAGATTCGGACCCTGAGTTTTGCTTGACTTTTAAGTTTTAACCGACTCATTTGTACATTCGAGCGATTGATTAAAGGTCACACTCGACTCAGTTGTACATAACGAGTTGAATCGAGCTTAAACGAGTTGAGTGCCTTCAACTCACGGGCGAGTTCGAGTCGAGCCCGAGTTGGCTCAACTCCTTGTGCAGCCCTAATTGTCAGTGTATGTTTCCATTTTTTGTTTATTTTTAAAATTTTTAAAATTATTTCAAATTTATCAATACGTTTTTAAGGTCATCAGTAGAGACATTCCATAAATTTTTAAGTTTATTTGTTTTCCTGAATTCCTGGGATTTTCCCAAGAAAAACAAGTTTGCCAAGCGATAGACCAGGAAAATGTTGCCGATAAAGCTGGAGAACAATATTTGTGGCTCTACGACTTTGAACACATTGGCCCAATTAGAAGTGCGTTTTACAGAACAACATGTGTACTTCCTAACACTGGACAGCATTCTTTGGTGTGGTAATTCTTTTCTTGTTTACCTTCCTTTAGCATGTTCAATATCAGGTGAAATGCCTAAGCATTTGAAATGTTTTTGTATAAATCTATTCAAGACCTCAAAAGTTGGAAACTATCTGCCCCGCTTGTTATAATCAATTTTCCCCTTGAATTCAGGAAAGTTGTTTGCCTTTTTTTTTTTAACGTTTAGGAAGGAGTTTTTCCTATTTCCTCTGTATTTCCAGTTGCATATCATATTACAGTAAATAGACCGGTAAATTGGGAAGCTAATAATATGATTTTGATGAACACAGGTTCTAGCTTGTGGACCTCTAAATATGCCAATAGTTTTTGCATGCAATAGGGTGACAACAAAAAGTAATATTCACCTAGAAAGGTTTCTTCTAGTAATGTGCTCAATGCTCATAGATTTGCAACTTTGATAATCTGGTGATTTATATGATTGGCGGATAAATTATGATGTAAAACTAACACTGTTTTGAACTGCCTTATAAATGTCTGTGAGGACATCATAAAACTGCGCTATGGCTCTAATGTTTGTTTTACAAGTTAGAGCTTCATACCAATGCTTATAATTTAGTTTGTAGATGCTTCAGTTTGTTGAGTTGGGAATGCATGACAAGAATTCTGAAACTTCGGAAAAATATTCCACTTCACGATTGTCTTGGTTAAGGCTTTTGCTTTTGCTTTTGCCTTTTGTTTAGGTTCTCTTTTGCAGTTTGCTTTGACTTGCATCCCTTAGCTGTGATGTTTCTACATGTGGTTGGTGTGGACTTCAGTTTTATTTTTACCCATTATGTTTGCAATCCAAAGAAAAGGTGCAGTTAATTCATTACCGGGCATCTTAAAGTCCCTGTTTTACTTTTTATAAGTATCGAAAATTGACGGTAGAAAAACTATATTTTCTATGTGTGCTATGTGATGGATGCTGTTAAATTGGGGTTAGCACTGCATTTTAAATTGTTTATTGCGGAAAATGACTTGTTCGATGCTGTTTTGTATCATTGTGTTGGACCTTCTGAGTTTTTTTGTTTTTTCGAATGCTTGTCCTGTAGGCCCAACATGTCTCATCGACTAAAACACGGATTGTTTCTTGTTATGTTCAATGACGTCTGGGCATTACCAATAGCTCAGTCTGGCTGTCCTCTTTATGGATGTGACAGCTGTTAGTCTTCTGGAAGAATTCAAAGTTTCGACATCTATGGCTAGTTGCCAGCCTCCTTTACGGTGCAAGTTGAATAGTTTCTGCACTTAAAATGGTTCTTAATTTCTATACTTCATGGTGACAGGGTAATGAGTATGTATCCTGAATGCAATATGATATGAGGGTATCTGGTTGGAGTTGTCTGTCTGCCAATTAATATCCCATGTGATGTTTTTTCATCAAGGGGTTCCTGCTGCAAGTTATACAATAGCATTTAAGAATCCATTTCTGCATGTAATGCCGAGTCAATGACTGTTCATGCCCCCCCCCCCCCCCCCCCCCCCCCCCC
>JAANDH010000621.1:0-72984 GCA_011799765.1 Nymphaea thermarum | reverse complement strand
CCACTATAATTAATTGTGCAACTTTAAGATGTATGTATTGTTTTAGGTAGAACTAACAACAAATTACACACAATTTCATATTTATTGATATTTGAGAGGATTGTACTCAATGGAAAGTTCTGATGTTTCTTTCTCTCGACTGTTTCTCAGGTAAAAGCTACGAAAAGGTTTGTGAAATGTGCCACATTAGCCTAAACAAAAGCGCAATATTCGGCGACAATGGTGCTGTTTCTCCTGGGGGTGTGAGGATTGGTAAGTATTAGGAGATCAGGAATTTCCTTTGTTACAGATGAGAGTGAAACGCTTACTGTACTGCACAATTATCTCACTCTGATTGGTGGTTGTTTCACCTATGACCAGGAACTCAGGCAATGACGACTAGGGGCTGCTTGGAGAATGATTTTGAGACGATAGCAGAGCTTCTTTTCAAGGCAGCTCAGATTGGAAATGCCATCCACAAGGAACACGGGAAGTTGCAGAAGGATTTCTTGAAGGGCCTCCACAGCAACAAGGATATCCTTGAGCTGAGGAACCGCGTGGAGAATTTCGCGTCCCAGTTTGCTCTGCCTGCGTTCGACTTGTGAAGAGAATTGAGCATGGTTGTTGGCTGTGTGATGGGGCCTCTGTAAATCCGCCATTGATGCAGAAATATGAGGTTTTGATATGCAGAAATATGAAGTTTTGCCTGTGCTGCTCCCCTTCGCTGGTCTTTCCTGTAAATAGCATATAAAAAAAATTTACTGCATTTCATTATTGTTCTTGTTGAGATGCCGATGTGCATCGGCAAAAAACGTCCGGACTTGGTTGTGGTCGTTCTGGCATTCCAGAAGGCAATTGAAGCTTGGGGAGGCCACGTGTAATCTGGAAGGGATGCGGTCTTCATTGCGTCTGCCCGACATGTCAGCCTCTTTGCATTTGTGTGTGGGTCCTTTTTGTCGCCAGCACGTGCACACGGTGTGCCGGACGGTAAGTCTTTTTGAATCGGAGGATGGGCTAAATCGGTTGCATGATTTAATTTGTTACTTTAAACTTAAAATTGTTCGATCAAGTGATCAAATATGATCAGATAATTTGATAGATGTGATTTTTATAATTTAAATTAAAATTGATAACTGTCCGAAACCACTGAAGTAAAAATAATGCCAAAGCATATAAGTACATGTCAAAATTTTGAAAATGCTAACAATGAGATACACACACAGTTGTCTGGCCCCGACTGCTTTAATTTTGTAGTTTTTATCAACGCTTAAAAAGTCAGTGGACGTAGGTATTTTGTCATAATGTCTTATGTATATGATATTTTTTCTATGCATTGATTTTGGTGTTTTTCTGCTTATATAATTTTTAGAAACAGCCATAAGAAGGCAAGTGAAATGGCTGGACAACTCTCAAATGATATGCAAGAATAGTTCAAACTTACGCTGTACTTAGCTTTTACTAACTCGACTTAATTAATCAGGTTATATGTACAGACATTGGTTCTAATTTGGGCTCGTTTCAGAAACTTATTTTTTCAGACGATAAAGTTTGACATTTGCACATATAGAGTGCGCTTCTTTATCAGATCTTAATTGGATATGAAATTCAAAATTGGTTAAGAAAGACTCTTGATTAAGTTTTGATTAGCAACTGGATAAATTTCTTAACAAATTTGAAATCTAATTGGTAATTGAATATGTTTAATTCTTTTACTTCAATCCCCAAAATCCTCTCCTCCTCCCCCTCAAGTCATGTTTAGTGAGAGAGATACATCGGAAGACAGATGTGTGTGTGAGGGAGACATTTTTGACCTCCCCCCATCTCAGAAACCAAAATCAGACTACCTAAAAATACTTTGTGAAAAGCAAATTTGGACATTATTTCAGCATGAAAATGTGTTTATGGGTAATAATTTTGCAGTATAACACACTTTGATTGTTGTTCATTTTATGGAGGAATGCGCTTTCTTGCTTATTGTTGTTGCACAAGCATTCCACGCCACACTGAGCAGTCAACTGTCATGTTGTGGGTGCTCCAATGAACATCACTGACAGGCTTCTTAGTTTCGACAGTATGATGCCTAACTATGTTCACAGACCGTTTTCCTTTTTTGTGTGTCGCAGCAGATTAGCTCGAGTTGATCACATTGCCAATCACTTCTGTTGGACAGAAAAGCCGCTTATAATTCGAGGCTTGACACCCAAGAAAGGCAATTCTTTTTGTACAGTCTGAAATATATCTGCAAGTTCATCAAGTTTTCCCGATGGGCAAGTAAGACTGCTGAAACCCAGCTTCAAACTCGAAAAAACAAAAGAGGGAGGGAGGGAGGGAGAAGAGGTGGGATCAGGAACTGGAAGACTCGTTTTCATGGGGTCTGTTACATCCCAATAGATGCTGTCTTTTGCTTGTTCTGGAAATTGTATGAAGGTGAACAGGTCTGGCAGGAGGGGTGCAGTTAGAGACCGTGAACAGAAGCTGTGGCCGGAGATGGGGAAGTCTTATTCGCTTCAAGAATTATTCTGGAGTGATCGAGGAAAGATAAGGCCGCAAGAAGGTAGATGCAGGAAGGGGGGTAGGTGTTCTACATGCAGAATGCTGTAAAATGAAAGTATGTGTTGTAGTTTTAGAGATGCCGACGTTCATGGATCTCAAAAGAATGTAAACATTTCCTGGCCAATTGTTCAAATGGGGGATAGACTACCTAATGACTTTGTTATTATCCTTCAGCTTCAGATTTATAACCACTGAACATCTTATACCACGTGTAAGAGTCTGTTTAACCCCAGCTTGCTGATCGAAGAAAGAAAAAGTATTCATTTTACATGATTAATACTTTCTTACTAGGGAATCTATATCACTTACTCCAATTTGATTTTACAATTTGGTTTGGTTCTCTTGATCCACTCAGATACTCTCACAAGGGGAATGAAAATGCTTATAACGGGAACCCCGTGGGGTACTTGTTAGGAGGAAGACCTGTATCAAATCTCAGGCGCCGCCAAGCTTTTCCATGGTGTTGTTCTTGTAAGACATGGTATGGTAGTTTGGGGCTTGCTCAATGTGAAATCTCTAAGCAACAAAGTTCTTAACTTATTTCTGCTTTGAAAAGTTCATTGGCGCAAGAAAAGCATTCAAACATTTTTGCATAAGGATAGGCATAATGGTTGATGGCTCACAATGCACTAAAACTAAGTTTACGAGGCAGATTCTTCCAGCATAAGAGAGAACTCGACCCTTCCAACCGCCTTAACTTCTTGGAGACCTTCTCCTCAAGTAGGAATGCAGAGCTCTACATCATGTTATACCAACAAACAGGGGAAGGCCCATGCAAGTGGGAGGGCTCTATTGCTTTTAATAGTATAGTGGTTTCTTGGAAAACAGTAGTATCAGAGTCAGTTCAACACTTGGACATAGAGTCCTACATGTACGGACGTGTGTGCCTTAAGATGGTTAGATTGTAACACCCAAAAAATTTAGTCTCGTATTGAAAATTATGAAGGATCTTCAAGGGCTTATAAAGGAAGTTATTAAATGGATGGTTATCCTGGTTCCTAGTATTTTTGGGTAGGAGCTGAATCTGTTAGGGGGTTGGATGAGATCCACCGAATCAAGGACTCGAGCCCAAGAGTGGGTCGGATTGTTACAAAAGGTGCAACTGATAATGTGCATGGATTCACGAATCCTTATTTTCAAATTCCCGACCACAGAGATTACCATAGTTAAGTTGAACTTACAAAACAAGATAATATCGAAGCTGGTTATATCCACAGACCTGTGCACCTACGTACCGTGCATAAGCTATGTGCATGACACGTACCCCTTGGGATTTGGCCAAGGGGTTACATGTCATGCACTGGGGGTGGTGCATGGTGCACCCCAGTGCCCAAAACCACCTCGTCTGTAAAAGCCACCATTGGTGCAATGTGATCCATTCTAAAAAGCAAGGAATCTCTTGCTTTCTCCAACCTCAGTTTGTCTATGCAACAACAATGAAAAGATACAGACACAAAGAATCACCTTACCTCATTCCCTTTTTAGGTTTTGCTCTTTCCTATGATGGCATGGGTTGTTGTGGTGGTATGAGTAAACCATTTCGTTAGTCCACCGTCTACATAGGCGAGGGGCGGAGGCAGGTGTGGGCAATTGAACACACAGACCCATAAAAGTGCTTATTTTCATATTGATACTTCAAGATATTTTTTTCTCGTTCACATATTAGTGCCGCACCCAAAAATTTGAGATTTTGTAACTAATCTCCTGATGGAAGCCAAAGGATTTTGTTAGCTCATCAATGATAGAAGGCAATTAATGGCAAGCACATGGGATGCATTTATCAAGAAAACTCAGTTCACCCAATCTCAAGCATTGGAGGGGTCAAGCTTGAGAAGAAGGGAGCCTACATTTTGTTTCCTTCAATGCTTGACTAGCTCAGGAGCTCCATCTGGATATGGTCCCAGCAACTGCATTTATAAGTTCATCACTAGAATTATTGCTTCTCCAATGAAAGATATCTGGGCTGCCTTCAGGGGTTGTTTCTCTTAGCCTGCCTAGTTCAGGACCACATCCTAGTGAAAATTACACTAATTAGAGATCCAATAAGTTAAATGCACAACAACCCAAATAAGATTGAAAATCATTCCTTTGAGATGTAATACATTTGACAATATTATTGGCTTTTCATTAAACCCTGATGGATTTTCAAATTAATCTTCAGGAGTGGAAGGAGAATAGTTATTATTCAAGCCAATTAGTTAAGGATAAAAGGTTGCATCTCTCTCTCTCTCTCTCTCTCAAGCATGCAGAAATTGGTGAACATTTTCGCCTCACTTGCAAACAAAAGAATATTTTACATTGAGCTGATATTAGGGATGTCAACAAATCCGATTTACTTTCAGTATCTGATTGAACCACTTCGAAAGACCGGACTAGAAAAGAAGAATTTGACATCCAATTAAGAAATCAGATATAAAAAATGTTCAACTAGAAATCGGATTTAGGTCCAATTTGGATTTGTAAGTTCGCATTCAGATATGAAATAGTTTTTCACTATACGGATGGACGTACTGTCTGCTGGTACTCCATTGTAAAATTTTAGAACTTGATAGAAGTTCCTTAAGTCATTCGACCGTTGTCTGATAGATAGTAAAACTTCCATATAAGCAAAATATCTCAATGGAAGAAAAAATTAGCCAAATTCAATCTAAACGTTTCTAGCTTACATCTTATATATCTCTTCAAAAAGAACCTCCCTGTCTTTGAATAATCTACTCTAACCCATAGCAAGGACTCGCGCATGGGACTATGTGTTAGGAAACAAAAAAGACTAAAATGCCCAGGTCCATAAAAAAATAAAAATAAAAAAAGAAGATCCCTCAAACAAGGTCAAAAGTGGAAACAAAAAAACACTTCAATAGAAAGGATGAAAAATAGCTCTCATTTAAAACGGAAGAACATGGGGCCCGATGTTTGCTAGCCACCTAACAAGGAGCCCCGCCGCATAAACGCCTGCCAAAGCTTTGAAGAAATAATACATGCACTTATGTTTGAATATTTTTAGATGATTTAATTAGACATGACAGAAAGTTAAATAAAAACGTACCAACTTGAGTGCGTCTTAATGCCTATTTTCATAATTCTCATTTTCACATATATATATATATATATATATATATATATATATATATATATATATATAAAAGAGTAAATATTTGAATATATTAACGTGAAAAAAAGTAACATATTCCAAGTATACCGAAATAGTCACAATATTTTAATAAGATAAGCAGTGCAAAGAAGTAAAGGTAATTACCTATCAAGTCATTCAAAACAATTACTTAATTTAGTGACAATCATGTGATTGGAAGAAATTGCGGAGACAATTTCACCCAGTGAGCAAAAGGTTTATCGCACCACCCAGAGAAAAGCCGAAGCTCATCTCTTTTCCCTTGACCCAGAATGTCTGTACGGAAGACCTTCAAGTTGAAAAAAGTCAAGAGTTCAATGAAGGGGAGAGATGCTTGAACCATGTCGGTGCGCCGAAAAGTTGACGTGGGCGCATGTCGCAAAGAGTCTGGGTTCGAAGAATTGGCATAAAGGAGGCTCAACTTTTGCAGAAGTTGTCAACTGATAAGCCCAGGATAAGAATCCAACCAAAATGAAGTTGGGATGCCCTGGGGCCACTAGCTCCCAACATAAGTAACAATGGTGCCAACAGCATCTAACAAGGGGTCTGACTTGTTCTACTATCGCAACAAAATCTCAATCAATCTATTTCACTCTACAAGATGAAACGCTATAAGTGGGATTCATATATATATGTATAGTAGTATATGTATTATACTATACTATACATTATTATATACTACATATGTACATATGATATGGCATATATATATGTCACATAATATATATAATTATAACATATATGAATCTATGACCCCTCCCTATATTCTATTAACACATGTATGTATACTACATATATGTATATATAATATAATACATTACATATATGTGACATATATATTATATAATACATTACATATATGTGTCATATTTAATACAATACATATATAATATGTAATATACATTATATTATATATCTATATTATACATGTGTACAGATCATATTATAGTATTTAACATTATATGTATATCATACATTATAGAATATAGACATATGTATACATTATGTTATAGTATATCTATATTATACATGTATATATGTTAGAGAGAGAGAGAGAGAGAGAGAGAGAGAGAGAGAGAGATTTAACTGCACACATGCTTGAAACGCCATTGAAGGAAACTGAAAGAGCAGCAACAAATGCCTTTTAAATTGGTAGTGCACGATTGAAAATGCATGAACGGGCCACGTAAAATGGAAGCCACTTATCCAGTGATGCCTGTTCCATGAAAGTGACGGCACTTGTAAAGGAACCAATCACCATCGATGCACTGAATGTAGGGATAACATAATAATCTAAAGATCTTGTAAATCCCCCACATACATAAATCTCTCTCTCTCTCTCTCTCCTTCCCTCTCTTTTTTGTGTATATATATATATATATTTGTGATGATTCTAACTATTCATAGTCATGCAGCCATCCAACTAGTGAGATCTATCTGAAATAAACAGATGTTGAGAGAAAAATAAAGAGAAAAATGTAGGAAGGATGATGAGTGCAAACCTTTTTTGAAGCTAACGAATCATAATATTGTCATACCTGTCTTTCAAATCCGATAGAGATCTATCGGATTTCAAAGACAGGTATGACAATATTATGATTCATTAGATTCAAAAGAGGTTTGCACTCATCATCTGGTACTAGTTACTGCATTTTTCTCTTTATTTTTTTCTCAATCATCCATTTGTTTCATATAGATGACACTAGTTAGATGGCTATATGACTCTAAATAACTAGAGTTACATATATATATATATATATATATATATATATATATATATATATATATATATATATATATATATATATATATATATATATATATATACATACACACACACCATTTTCATTGAGTAACTAATCAAATTACACAAATACCCCTTAATTAACATTTTCATGAATTTTCAAAAACATATTTAGTAAGATTCACAAAGGCTGTTTAAGTCTTAATAAGATACCAAAATATGTCTAGTTTCGAGGGACGTGACATAGCTGGTCAGGCTTGTGAAAGCCCGGTCGTCAATTGGCTCGATACTGTAAATGGTTGCAAACACTATTCTCGAATTAAAAGAAGTAACCTTAAGTTCACTCAAGCCAAGAAACATCTCTCAAACCTAAGAGCATAGGAATATAACTTCGTCTTTGGGGTATGCCTCTGCTACCAAAAACATTCTCAAGTCTCAAACTATCTTTCTTAACTACAATATCAAAATATATACGTATTCAAATGAATTTTTTTGAACATGAGCACTACTTTTGTTATTCGACAAAACTAGTTTAACCGTCTTTGTCCATATCAAGCACCACTCATGGTTCAAAAGGGCATGTAAACTTCCATTGGTTTTAAAAGATTGCTAACTATCCATCGATAATTAACAAGCATTGCACATTGCCATAATTAGGAATGTATTTTCATCAGTTTTATAACTTAGATGACCACCACTACGGCATGATCAGGTCACCGATACGACATTTTAGCTCGATACGTATCATTATATATGTACCATCCTTTATGCCCTAATTTTTCATTTTGAGCTAAAAACCATTTTAAATTAATTTAGAAATTTAAAAATAAAAGTAAAAACTGGATGAGCCCTGGATTGTATTGGTCTAAGGTTTTTCCCTTTCATTTCATTTTTTTTTCATCCCTTTACTTTTCATCCATGCTTTGAAGGGCATGCCGTAGTTGGTCGGACTGGTAGACTAGTGAAAGTCCTGTCAATTTGATTCCCCAAAGATACTGGACGGTACTCTTCTAGGCTGCAAACGGTGAATGCATGACACATATTTGATGGGCATATGGCTCTTCACTCAAGTCTCAAAACAGCCCTAAATCTTAGGGTAGGGAAACAAGTGAACTGTTGAAAGAAAAATTCAAATGTTGCGGAAAATACATGAGAAGGAAGTTCTGGTTGTTTTCAATTGAACAATAGTGTTTCTAGGTGAGCAGAAGCATATTTTACGTGAGCGAGAGCCGACCCCTTTACCCTTTAGGGTCTAGGTCTACGTCAATGCCTGGTGAGGCAATCTAGTGTATGCCGGCGATAAAGATTCTACACTTAAAGACGTTCAAATTGCAGTGGATCCAGAGTTCAATGCTCAACACAACGCTGTCGGGGATCTCCCTAACCGGGGAGTGGCCGTGTTAGCATGCCATGTGGAGCCCGTCCACTTGTCCACGAGCCTTGACGACGGCGACTCCTTCTGCCGCTTTGCTTGTTTTTATAGTTTCTTCCAAAGGACCATCTTGAGCTTGACCAACTTTAAATGAATACACACCTTTGGACACTCCACCAACTAGCTGGAAGCAGGGCTTAAGAGATTTGATATTCAGGCTGTGAGAGTGTGGATTGGATAAAAGATTTGAATAGCCCTCTAGGCTTATCAAGCTACACCAGCTACCCAGTCTGTTCCAATGAGGGGATTGAATGTGATTTGGATTGCAAATTAATAGATTTGGTCCAAGGTCTGAAGTAGTTGGCTTCTAAATTAGGGATGTCAATCTGTCTAAATTGATTCGGATATGAATGCAAAAATTAGATTAAGATCAGATTTGCATTGTGGAATTGGATTTTAGGTTTGGGTTCAGACTCGTTTCTTTGTTCATGAATCTAACTCTGAATCGGAATGTGTAAATATTCAATAAAACAAATAAAATTACAGGTATATCTGATTCGAATCTGATCTATTAACATCCATACTCTAAATTGAACCATGATATCATATGAATGTCAGAAGTTCCAGTATAATGTAAGTAGATTCGACGATGCCGGTAAGCATGATAAATATGATTAATACCGCGGTCACGAGAGTCAAACTGCAAAATATAAACTATTAATGCCGCTTAACTGAAAATTTCTGGATCCACCACAGGGTCGTGTTCAATTAGTTGAACTATTTTGAAAATATCTTTAATGTTTTTATGTTAAATTATTTTTATACATGTCTTTCATTTCTTTTAAGAAATAGGTTTTTTAATATTTTTGGCAGATTCATAATGGATTTAAATGGATCAGTCATTGACTCCTTAAATCTAATTTTCTCTTATAAAAATTCTTCTTCTTAAATCTATTAAGGTGGAGCTAAGAATTCTTTGTTGTAAAGGTTGAACTATAGTTTCAAAATTTTAACAAAAGTGGAATATAATTTTTCAAACTTTTATATAAACTAAACTAAAATTTTTAATGTCTAATATAATTTTTCAAAATTTTATATAAATTTAACTTTCATTTTTTTTTTTTAATCCAAGATGTGGATGGCCCTGCCTCCACATCTAAGTGTGTGTCTTATATAGATGACCAAGAATTTGGAACGGATTTTTAAATAATACTTTTGTGATGCGGAAGAAAAATGCATATGGACCGAATACGATAAAAACGAAGGTTGGTTTCGTCGTTTTTATCGGTGGCGGAATCCGATTCCCGCCGGCCTTCTTATCAGGTTCTTCTAGGCGCCCCTGACTCATCCGCCGATGAAAGAGACTGCGATCAGAGGAAGGAAGGAAAGAAGGAAGAAGATCCAAAATGTATCGGATGCAGACAACCCACATGGAGAATTGCAGGAAAATTAATCGAGCAGGCGATAGGTCGGTACTCGGTGGTACCGGAAGCTGCAAGGGAAACGCCCGATCTCTCTCTACTCGGTCTGTGAATCACATGCGGTCCATGGTGGGGAAGGGGGGGCTCTCTGCTTTGTCGCCTGCCGCTGCAGTAATGGCGGAGCTACGCGATAAACGAGTACTGCGAGAGGGAGGACGTCGCCGAGGAGCTAGCGGGAAGGGATGACGACAAGAGGGGAGTCATGGAGTCGATAACTAAGGAGCAGATCATATCAGCAACTGTGGCCGGACCTGTACTCGACTTGGGGACTCAGCAATACAGAAGGGTACTGCGGAAAGGGCGAGAAGAAGAGCCGGGAAAAAGAGGAGGAGGAGGAAGAGCAGCAGGTGCAGGTCCCCCCGGAAATGGCGCTGACACAGACCTGATGTGGAAGGGCATTACTCTTCGATGATGCTCTCAGAGAGGGAGGGGAGAATGGGAGTTGGTTGTGCGGAGGCTCTCAAGGCCGCAATTAGTCATTAATGGCTTCCCTCTCCTTTTCTCTATCTAACTGTGCGGCGTCTGCAAATTGCTGACAGCGATTGCATGATTGAAAGGGAGAGGGAGAGAGGAGGTAGGGTCAGGCATATGGTAAAAAGTGGGGGAGGGATGATGTTAACAACCAACCAAGGAGGGAATGCAATTCTCGACTGCGATAATGGCGAACAGAGACAAGGCAGAGCCATCCACCATGTCCCTTACCAGATGCCAAAGCAGAGACATAAAGCAGAGACCGATGGCTACGGCGACTATAAATGCTTTCTTCCGCGCTCCTCTTTCTCCCCACACACGAAGTTAATAAATTTTGTGAGTTGAGAAAGTTAGGTCAATAAAGTTAAAATAGTTCATCATAGTTCATAGATTCATCGATTTATCCGCCCGAGTTTGGATAGAGAAATCCTGCTGCCTCTTCACATGTTAATCATGTGTCTGATGGCAAGAAGATTTCATTCATAGTCATAAATAAATAGCGAGGTTTTACTCAGGTTTAAGCAAAAGAAAAAAATATGGTAATTTTTTAAATTTTTTAAAAAAACTAAAAATAGGAAAAAATAAACTAAGTGAGAACCTAATAACACAAAAATAAAAAAATAAGTAAATTTGCAACAAATAAAAAATGTTTGACATTAAGAAAACTGAAAAAAATGAAAAAACGGACAAAAACGCGTTTGTTTTTAAAAAAATTTTTTCAGAAAAAGTTTTTTTTTTTTTTTTTAAGTTTTAAACGGTTAGTTAATTTATCGCATTTTTTCGACAAAAAAACACGTTATTTTCACTCAAACTTTCCTTGAAATATGGTAAATATGCATAACTCTTACTTTTTATCTCTCGATTTCTTTCAATTATATGTAATTTGGTAAAATGAAGATGACATACAAAAGAAATTGTCAAGTTGTTAGGAGTGGCGTATGTATCTATGAAGATAAACATACTAACTTATGCCATAGCATTTATTTTTTTTGCAAAATGTGAATGAACATATGCTTGCGAGTTTTTAATCAGATTAGAATCACTAGTTATGATAATTTCTTGGCTAATGTAACAATGTTACAACTGATAACTCATATTTGACAAAAAACCCTAAAAATGAGGCTAGACCATTGTTACTTGGGGGCGTTTGATTGTTCTGGAATTGAAATGCATGGATTTGATGTGGATCTGACATGACACACTTTTACTAACGTGGTAAAAATATCAAATGGTAAAATTAATGGTTCATAACGTGTTCAATTTTCAAAATTTTGTATTTTTTAATTCAATTAATTGCATGCATAAATAAAAAAACTAACTATATGAAAAATACGTTGACATTTAATCCATATCCTTCATTAAGCAATTACTAACAACGCTTTATGTAGGTTGCTGGGGCAAACAAATCATGTTACACGAATATTAAGCAGATTTAAATCAAACAACATTATGTATAGTAATGTAACATTAAATATATGATCTTAAGAGCAATTTGATGAGGAACAGAGATTACATTAATTAATCATTTTTCTACTTTAATAATACTTCTTAATAACCAAAAAATGAACTGCTCTAGCGTCAAATTTGTGATAGTAGCAAAACCAAATTCTCACATTTTGATTATATATATATATATATATATATATATATATATATATATATATAGCCAGATTGTTAAAAATTAGAAATATAGGGCTAGAGTTGATGGCAGTTTTAACCATTGTCATGTTTACAAGAGAGATCGAGACATGTTCCAACATTTACCCATACGATGATGTCATCAGCACATTCTTGATTGGCCCCATTTGTTACACAAGAGACAGGGGGCCCAACTATATATGTAAAAGCATTTCCCCACTGGTTCATTTGATGTTGTTTCTTCTAATCTCTTCCAAAGATGTTTTAGAATGCATTGAATGAGATCGGATGCAGAAAAACAGATGTTAAGAGATGTGAACTCCCTTTTCCCTTGCCATGAAACCCACAAATTAATTTAGTTGATTTCCGTTTCTTAACTCAACCAATATGGGCAGTTTGGCGGCAGGTACATTCATTCTCGAAGTGTTCCATGAATCTACCAAAAAAATTGCGGCATATTCATATGACACGAACTAGTATCGTAGGAATATACTCTAATTTCTATAACAGATTCATAGATGATAAACAACCCAAAATCGTGGCATATTCACATGACACGAACTAGTATCGTATGAATATATTTGAATTTTTAGAACAGATTCATAGATGACAAACAACTCATTCTGAAAGTGTTCCATGAATCTACCGAAAAAATTGCAGCATATTCATATGAAAAGCTAGTATCGTATGAATATACTCTAATTTTTAGAACAGATTCATAGATGACAAACAATGGCTTAATGCTTTGGCAGGTCTTAGATCTTTGGCTGAAGAACCCTAAAAGAAAAAAAAAACAACCCAAAAAGATTCTTAGAACTCTTGTCTTGGAGCAAGGGAAGAAGTTGGTTTGTATACTCATCAATCATCTGTTCTTCTTTTCTTCTTATACACAAGAAAGTTGCTTTTGATTAGTGAGACATCGTTGCACTGCAACTTCACGGGTCGGAATGTCAATAAAGTCGAAGTGCATCACATGTATGACTGAATTGCTTTAAGAGAGGTCGGATATGGAAAAATATGTAGCATCCCATGGAAAAATCGGATCATGTTCAGATCTAATAAACGACGTCTGTTGGATTGAGATTTTAGTATTGGATTGGATTCATATTCAGATTCATTTTCGAACAAATATTCTATATTAAATTGCCCATATTTTTTTAAATCAGTTGTACCATACCATAATGCGGTTCGGATGATATAAAAGTCTGATTCAGGGTTAAATTCGAATATAAACATCTCTTTATTTGTATATGAATCAAAATTTAAATTCGAATGTGTATATCTAATAAATGAGACATGGTGGGTATGTTCAATTCGTGTCTAAGGCTAGACATCGGGCCGGGCCCACGTAATATCGGTCATCGGGCTTTAACTTATGCCCGAGGCCCGGCCCGATTATTAATGGGCTGGGTCGGGCTTTTTCGGATTAAAGGAGTTGAAGAACATGGGGAGGGAGACAAGTGAGCTTGACACCGGTGCAACGGAAGAAAAGCAAGGGGGAAGGATGTGGAGAAGATCTCTGGCAACCCACAGAAACGGAGGCTTAAGTTGTAGCGGTTTTTGAATGACCCACAAGAGTGAAGAGATATAGGAGAATGATCATGTTCTGACAAACCTCGGGTAATGCACGTCGTTCGGCTACTTCAACATCCCACACAACATCCTTGAATAAGGGGTGGGGGATCATAACCGACTAAGTTGCTAACATTCAGTGAAAAAAAAAAAATCATGTCGAGCTTCTCGGGCTGCCGACGATTACAACGGCAGGCCCGAGCCCGACCCGTTAATTACCGGGCCGAGCCCAACCCATTAACCTCAGCCCGGAAATCATTATTTCAAGGCCCGAGCCCAAGCCTGTAACGGGCCAAGTACCGAGTACTTAACGGTGACCCGGCCTGCTGCCCAGGCTTATTCTTGTCCCATAAAACTCCAAGGCTGGTGCAGACGTATTCATAGTTTGGCTTGTCATGAGTTGCAAAATCTGGCTGTTTTCTTGACAGGTAAAGGCCAACTCATCTCCCTTTCACAACCGAGGAGTACACATCGAGCAAAGCTCACATGCTTTGCGATTTGACTCTGACGTCCCCGACCCAACAATTTTCTCCTCTTCTATTTTGAGACTTTGTTTCTCAATTCAAACACGATGGTAATAGAGAATATGACTAAACACAAGCAGAGTCGAGCTCAAGCTTTGTTAATTCAATTCGACTAGACTCATATATAGCTAGGCTGGAGCTGGAATTGAGCTCTACAAGGTTGTGCTCACTCAATAGACATGTTCTCAGCTTGAGCTCAACTCGTTCAAGTTAAGATCGAGATCTCTGTTAAGCTCGAGTTCGAGAGCTTAACCGAGCAAGTTCGAGTCAAGCTTGAATTTGTTCGACTCATTTAGAAAATGCTTGAGAGAGAGAGAAAGCAGATGCAGCCAAAGGGATTGAGGGGTTCAACATTGAACCTAATTTTGGACAGAAAGCCGGTCACACCCACATGCACATATGCGAGAGGTCTTTGTTGGTGCCTCCATGAAAAAGAAAACGAGGGATGTAAAAGAGGAGGACAAGGAAAATACCATAAAAGCGATGTGGTGGGTGCCCCCAACAGCAGCACATGAATGGGCAGATGGACCCCTGAAAAGGCTGACCCACCGCCCTCCTAGGCCCCAGCCCATGAGAGAGAAAAAGATGAGACCCAGCTGTCGCCAGCCATGGCCGCCCGCATACCCTTCATCATGCCACTTTCAATCCACAGAGATCAGAGAGAGAGAGAGAGAGAGAGAGAGAGAGAGACTTTTTTGGAACTCAGAGGGTCGATGGGGAGACGACGGCCGGATCTCTCTCTCTGTGGTCAAGGATGGATGTCCTTGACAGGCATTGCCATCACTCGCCCGCCACAGCTTTTCGCTTCTTTTGTTTCTCCCTTGTTATGTTGCCAACCTTCCATTCCCAACAATGTCCCTTTCATCAACACTCAACACTTTGGAGAGAGAGAGATTGTCTGTTTTCAAAAATTAGCAAAAGAAATTCGCTTCTTTCTTGAGAGAAACATCTGGCGCGTCCAATGATTCCATTTTGAAGCAGGTCCTCCTGAAAATCCCAGTTAAGAATCGGGCTTTAGTTTTCCCACAATCAAAGATGGGACGACCTTGAAGTGTTGCAGAGCTGAATCAGCCGAGACCATCAATCCATTTCATTTTCACATGTTCTGGAAAACTTTCTCATTCTTAATTATTATACATAGAATTTGTCAGAGATTATTTTTAGAATAATGTTTTGCAGGAGCTTGGCTGGCTCATAAAAGAAGAGCTGCAGAGAAAGAGAAGTGGGGAGTTCCCGGAATGCTGCTCATTTGGGTTGTCGACCTGCCCTCCTCTTCTCATGATGTGCTTCACGATCCCCACCGCCGCGACCACCACCACCACCGTCAGACCAGAGCGGCCGGCCGGCCGGCCATAAAGGAAGAAACAGGGAAAGGGCAGAAGAAAAAAAGAGGGAACCAATGAGTCAGAGGGATGTTTGTATAAAGGGAATAAAATGATGGCCCCTCGAAAAGACTGTCTTTTTAAGAGCACAAACTCCCAAGTTGAGTGAGTTGAGCCTTTTAGAGGTTGAATGGCATTGCATGGTGAGCAGGCAAAGGGCGTGTGAGGAAGGGAGACGATTCGTGGGAGAAATCATGAAGGGGGAAAGAATCTGATGAGAGAGAGAGAATATGATGGAGTCTGCCATAAAATTGAGCAAAATGTCCACCACCAGAATCATGGCTTCCAGAAGGGCTTTATAATTGCCGTCCTTTTTAATACTTTAAACAAAGAAAAAGCCCATCTGTAATAATTTAGTTTAAAGGAAAAACGGAGACGAAGGGGGGCGAAGGTTGGCACTGCGTTCAGTAGCATCTCGGTACTGTAATAGTAATCAATACGCGCGCAAGAAATCAGTTCCTGCCTCCTTTTGTCTCAGCTAGAGCCAGACATAGCATCTTCATTTTCAGAGAAAGAGAGAGAGAGAGAAAATCATAATTCTTCTTCTTCTTCTTGCTCCTGCAACAGTAACAAACAAGGCTTCCATTAATGGAAGAGTCTGCCACTCAAGAATCAAGATGCAGAGATGGGGAGGGCTTTTCCATGTTGGGTAAAGTTTCTTTCTTCAATTCATGCATTCATCCACTTTACAATATCAAGACCAGCAGAGCATATTAAGAAAAACGAACATAAAAAGAAAAAAGAACGAAGATATTCAAAAACTACCGTGGTCACCATCTCCCACTCTTCATCCTCCCCTCCTCCCAAAAATTCTCCTTTTTTTTTTCCTTACTCCTATCTAAATCTATACAGGAAGAAAAGCAAGCCCAAAGCTTGCTTCCCCTTTAAAACTTCTAATCAAGAGAAAAGAGTAACGAAGAAAGTAAGCAATCCCGCAAATTGAACCCAAAAACCAGAAAAATATGTAAAAACAAAGGATTTTTACTCTTTCTTCCTAAACTGCGAATCTCGATATATGTTGTTTTTAACGTTATTCTCATTTCCTTTTTTTACGTCGATCTATCTCTATGTTGACTCTCTCTCCCTCTCTCTCTGCAGCTAGCCATAGCTTGCCAGCCATGTATACATCTTTGGCAATAAACAATAATAATAATACTAAGAAAATACCAAGCGACAACCAAGCAAGCTTCCTCTCCCTCCATCCTCTACCTGATTCTGCGACGTATCCGGAATGGCGGGGGCCGGTTGCAGAGGAAGTGGAGGTGGCGGAGGAGATGGGGGCTCGGCCATTCTATCCCTCTAGTCTTGTTTCTTAACTCCCCTGCCCTGTTTCTGTTCTTTTTTTTTGCCTTTAATGGGGAGGGTGGTTATTGTTTTGTGTGGTCTACCGCTGCCGCCGGGTGCAGATGTCGAGGAGCTTCTTCCTGCCCTCGACGATCTCGTCGAAGAAGTCGTCCAGCTGCGCCACCACGGCCTCCAGCCCGGCCTTGAACGACCCGAAGCACTCCCTGAGCGTCTCTACCTTCTCGGAGACGGCCGACACCGCCGTATCGGCCTTCCCCTGAGCCCGCAGGTCCAACAGCGCCCAGATGTCGTCCATCACCGCCTGAGATCGCCTCAGCTCGTAAAGGAGGATCGCCGGCGGCCTCACTCCTCCACCACCGCAGCCGCCGCCGATGCGCTCGATCTCTGCCGCCGCCCGGCGGTGAAGCCCCGACCCGAAGCAGAGACAGCAGCCTTCCTCTTCCTCCTCAGGCGAAGAGCACCCGCCCATGGAGGCGCCTGAGCCGGAGGGAGGAGAGTAATGGGCGAGGCCCCAGAGTAGGAGGATGAGGAGGAGGGAGCTGGCGTTGCTCATGGCGAAGAGCACACCTCGGAAGCCATTGAACTTGCCGGCGGAGCCAACGCGGCGGCCCTCGAAGCGGACGAGGTCGCCGATGCGGGCGTCGACGAGGGCCTTGTTGTCCTCCTCGAGGCTAACGGCCTCCCGCCGGCAGCCGGAGATGCTTCGCATGACCTGTCGGCAGAGGGCGGGGGCGGAGGCGGAGGACCACCACCGGCCGTCGGTCATGAGCGGCAGAGCGGCCTCCACGGCGGCCTGGTATCCCTCGAGCCCCGAGGCCGCCGACTTGAGGACGTGGCAGGCGCTCCACAGCTTGGCGCTCTCGTCCATGTAGTCGTCCAGCCACTTGTCCCCAGCAGGCAGCCGCAGGCTCTGCACCAGCCGCACGAGCTCCCCGTGCAGCGACCGCAGCAGCCCCAGCGCCTCGTTCACCCATCTCGCGCTCATGAAGCAGTCGTCGTCGTCGTCCTCCCCTCCCACTCTGCCGCCGCATCCCCTCCCCTTCGACGCTATGCTCTCCTCCAGATCCTCCATCCCTCTCCTCAGCTTCGCATAGAATCCACTGATCGACGCTTCCATCTTCTTCCCCTTCTTCTTCTCTCTCTTTCTCCAGACTCCTCCTCCCCTTCTCTTCTCTTCCCTCGACTGTATTGGATTCGATCCTCTTCTCAGTCGCCTCGCTCTCTCCTCTATCTACAGAGGAAGACAGACGGGACGGGGAGGATGGAGAAGCAGTGGGGTGGATGGGCTTCGGCTGCGGAGAGCTCGTAATTATAGGGAGGGAGGAGGAGATTGGATTGCTGGGAGGATTGGAGGAAAGAGCGTGCATGCATGGAAGTAATGATGAGTGTCGCCCATGGGGGAGGAGGGAGGGGGACGATTGAGAATATTGGTATTGTTTTAAAAAGGAGAGGGAAGGAAACCCAGTTCTCTAATGATGGTTTTTCTCCTTTTCTTCTCTCTCTCTCTCTCCCTCTGTCCAGATGGGATTTTCCTCCTTTTTCTTTCCTCTTTTTCTGTTTCTTCGGTTTCTGGAAGGGAGGGGAAGGGATGACAGCGATGGTGGTGGTAGTGCTGCTGCTCCTGCTGCCGGTGGTGGTGGTGGCGAGGTTCAAGATTTCTCAGGTTGGTGGACGAGGAAAGAATGATGGTGGTTTATGGGGAGGAGAGAGAGAGGCAGAGGGTTTTTGACCGGCCGGAGTTTCGAAGAGAGATCATGGAGATTCTGGTTGGACGTCGGGCAGAGGGAAAAATTGATCGAGGGAAAAAGGAAGGTGGGGGAGAGAGGAATGTGGGGTTGGACGTCCTGGCTGGGGAAGATCAGAGGGGAAGGGGCGAGGGCTTGTTTTTTCCTTTTGATTCTGCCTGCCTGCCTGCCTGCCGGAAACAATTAAATGTGTGCCGAGGGGTGAGGAGGGGACCCACCCCAAATCATGCCCCCGCTCTGTGGGGCCCCGCCCGAGCCTACTCTGCATCTCCGCCGTCCATTGTTTCCGTTCAACGGTGAGAGATTCAGAGTTGTACATGCGTGTTGTAGGGTCGGATGAAGAATATATGCTCGAGTGTCTCTCCAGCCGGCCAGCCAGCCAGCCAAAGAAAAAGAGAGAGAGAAGGAGAGGCTTCTGTACTTGGGTATTTGTAAAATTTCACAAAGTGGGGATTGACTGAGTGGGGTTTGTGATGGAATGTGTGTGAACGTAGCGCCTTTTTAGGCTTTTAGTTCGAAGAAGATGGAGAAGGAGGAGGAGAGGAAGAAGAAAGAGGAGGAAGGAGGAGAAGAAGGGAAACGAAAATAGTTGGAAAAAGGAAAAGTTGGTGTATCGGCATTATGAGGAAGATACATGATGATGATGATGATGGTCTTTTTGGTGTTTTTGGTGGTTGGTATTGCCACTCTGCCCCCCTTCTCATCCTTCCTCTTCCCCTTTCTCTGTCTTTGTTCCTCTGAGATTCCATTCCATGTGAATTTCGAAATAATTTACAATAATTGCGCCTTTTTTGTAAATGGTGTTAATTCCTTGTCTCTGCCATCTTGTGAGGAGGGTGATGGGGATGGAGCTGTCTCCCTCTCTCTCTTCTTTCTTCTCTGCTCTTTGAGTGGTTGCAGCCCTGCGCCTGGATTTTAGCTCAAGGACAGGGAAAGCCCTTTATTTCGGGGAAGGTTTCTTGACTCGAGCAAAGGAGAGAAGAGGGGAGCGGGAGTTGTAGTCGATGAGGTTGAGGAAGTGGCCCTCAGCATTAGATTTGACAGGGAGGTTGGGCCCCCACCGTGGGAATTGTTTATGCGAATGTTCTTTGTTTTCTGAACTCGTTAATTAATAAGCAAGCAGGAGTTTCGAGAGAAGCAAAGGCGGGGACTCTCTGGTCCTTTCTCTCTTTCTGGTCGAAGTGAGAACATGGACGACTGGTTGGTTGCTGCTTGAATGAATCCTTTTCTTTCTTCCTTTCTCTTTTCTACCGCCCTGCTCCCTTCACCTCACCTCTCTGCTGCTGCTCTCTTTTTCACAATGCAGTATTATACTGTACATGTAGTATTATACTGTAAAGTGCAGTACATGTATTTGTATTCTCACACTAACAATGGTTTCTAACTTGTGTGTACACGTTAACCATTTAAAGCCAGACAAACATTTATGGCTTCGTCATCAACCCAACTCCTTTCCTCAAGGTGGTTTCTTTCAGCCATAAAGATAAAGAGATTTAAAAAAAGAGGAAGGTCCAAATAGATGGAAGTCTGCATCTGTCTACACCCACAATGGGTGCCTGCAGTTATATCCGATGTTCAGCAGAGAGAAAGAGAGAGTCTTGCTCGTTTGGTTCTCATATTTAGCCACTTTTGACTCCTAATTTTTTAACTTTTAGAAGCAAAGGGACAGCAGCAGGGCCTTTTGTTTTAAGTGTTGCTACCAACCAAGGAAAAAGGCTAGTGGGATGAAAAGTCAGTGGGAGGCAATGGTGTATCTAATCTGGGGCGTTAAAACTGATTCTTTGATTTGATGTGGGGGCTGTTATTTTAAGGTAGGTGCTCGTGGGGAGGAGAGAGAGAGAGAGAGATCTGCTTTCTTTTCTTCTTCTTTTCTCTCTCTCTTTTTCTCTCTCTTTCTCCTGGATATCTAGTTTGCCTTATTAAACTTGTTGGCCATCTCCCCCAAATATTATTTTTGATAAGTGCTCGAAAGTGCCTTTAAGAAGAAGGGGATTATGCCCAAGATAAAAGGGTTTTATTTAATCAATAAAAGCTACCTTTTGACTGCATTCATATTTGTTGAAGATCATGAGTGGCTTTGCTAATTGGGAAGACAGGTCGCTCGTGGATTCCCACCACCGATCTCTCTCTCTCTCTCTCTCTCTCTCTCTCTCTCTCTCTCTCTGTCTCTGTCTCTCTCTCTCTCTCTCTCTGTCTCACTCTCCCTCATACACACACACCCATGCACACACATATTACTTCCTTCCGGGCACACACACACCCAAAAGATAAACATATGTTGAGAGGATGAAGGCTAAAAGATGCTGCTTTAACTTTCCAACTAAAAGAATCAAGGCATATATTTAGACACACACAGAGGACCTCTAAGGAAAGAGACGCTTGTAGGCTGTAATTCTATATTTTAGGATTGATATCAAGCATGTCTGCTTTCAACAACTACCATATCCTTGCTCAGTGTCGAGCTCCCAATTACAGTAGTCCCCTCTTTTTTTTGTTCCAAAGAACTCATGGCATAGGATTCTTTAATTTAGTTGGCTTTCTTAATTTGATCTCCCTCGTTAAAAGCCTCTGAATCAGATCTTTTGGCAAAGTAGAGGAGATCTTATAAAAATAATCTAACATCAATAGTACAAAATGACAGCTATTTACGATTCTTCTGGCGGAACTTGATCAAAAGCCTATTCTTAGCTCTCCCTTTTCCGTGGACATAACATTTATAAACTCAGTTAGACAATGGGTACAATCAAATTTGTTGAGTTATAATGGTCAAGGACCCAAGTTGCTTAGGCCCCAAATTGGGCCTTCAATGGACTCTTTGTTTGATCTAAGCCATTGGACGTGTTTCTTGTTGTCTATCCACTAAACTACATGACTTTTTAGAATTCATTCTACAGCTTTACTATCTTCGTGAATCAACGCAGGAAACCTGACTTTCGATCAAATTTTGACCTGAGCGAATAGGTTTATATCCATCTTTCTTGCAGAGTGGAGTATGCATATTAGACTTCATGCACAAGATAAGTTATTTTGACATAACTACATACATATGATAGAAAGAAAGAAGTTTTGTATTAGCAGAAAGGAGGATTCTGAAAATCACAGCCGCAAAGATTTCTGTACTGTGAAAGAATTATGAAAGGTGAAATCAAAGATGGCTACAGTTTGAGTAACAGAAAATTCCTTCCCAACAAAGAAAGCTTGAGTGCAGTGAAAAAAAGAAAAGAAAGGTATCTATTCAACAGAAACCAACGATAGTCAGGGAAGGAATATGAGCACCGATTTGAATAATCCAGCTTCATGTAAATATATAAGGAAACCGTAACACGAGATATATATGTTAAAAGCTCTCACAGAGCTGAACCAGAATCACGTTCTCTGCTGATTGCTTTCTTTGCTGTCATCCCATTTTTTTAGTTTGTACTCATTATAGAATTTTGTTATGTTGATGAATTCTTTCTTTGCTGCCATCCCCATTTCAGGTCTCCCCTTGAATGACACAAAGTTCATTAGATCTTGATCTTTTACTGCGGGAGTCTTGTATATTAAATTATTAATCTATCACATAAAAATGAATGGTAGATTCAGATGGGTGAAATAGATACGTGTCTTCCAATGCTCAATAGTAAAGTCTGTTCTGCATCTGTAAAGTTGAACACCTGTTCCTGTTCTAAGAGTCTCGTAAACCAACACGCAATGATGCTGTGTCTGGTCTTTTCCAAAAGGAAGTCTTCTTGGCATGATCAGGGGATGCAATTTAGGGTGCCATTGGAATCCATGGACTGATTGGTATGCAATGAGCTCTTCAATTGTGAATTGACTTGAGCTGCTGTTTGTTAGGAAAGAAATCCGGAGTGTCATCGATGGCAACAGCTGGAAAAAGCAAGAATTTATTGATGAGGACCTAAATGAGAAACAAAGGGTTGTCAAAGATATATAGGAATCATGCAGCAAGGACTATGGTTGTAAAAGTCTGTATCAATCTATATCAGATATTAAAAATCAGGATAGATATCTATGGTCAAGTGATAAATGGAACCGCCCTATCTCTCAAAAATCTTTGGGAGTCTATGTCTGCTTGGGGGCCGAGCGAAGAGCGGGATACCTCTTAACCAAGCGTCACACACCCACCGTTTGCAGTCCAAAAGAGTAACAGCCACAGAAATTGAACTGATGAACAACTTTTCACTTCTCAACCAATCCGACCAGCTACACTACACTCATCAAGGCAAAGCTAGAAAAATAGATGCAGACTATTATAGTCAAATCACTATGAACTTCACTTCTTTTAGTTGCTTCTTTATGGCTATCTAAAATAGACTTTTTCCATACTGAAACAATGATGCCACTGAACTATCTCTATATACGTTTATCTTGTATTTGTTACTTTTTATTAGGTAATCTTTATCTTTCCCTCATATTGATTTCCAGTTGGTCTAAGAAATCCAGACTCCTTGGAATAGTTCATAATTTTGGTAACTCTGTAAGGATTTTAAACTACATAATAAAATATATAAACACCTAGAAAAGTAATTGCTCATAAAAAATGTTTCATCAACCAAAAGTTAAACTAAAATGTAAGCAAAAGTAATGTCAAACTGATAGTTGAGGTGCCACATACAACATTGTATGTCTAATGAGGATCAACACCAGATTCTTGCATTTCTCAAGTTGCTTCTGATCTAAGAAGACTGAAATTAAGATCAACATCACATCAGATGGTCCCAATTGCCCAAAATTCCAAATAGCCATTAAAATATATGATAAGAGACCCATGATTTGATTAAATGGTCGATAATAGTGGAATTCAATGACACCAACTACCAAAACCCATATCCTTTTCATCAGTGGCCGAGCTACATGTGGGCTTGCATGGGGAGTTGCCCACACAGTGCCACAAAATTTAGTCATCTATATGTTGGTTGTTCTTAAATAATTTGCTTATTTATGTATTGGTGTCCCTCAATCACGCGTTTGAATGATATAGCATTCTTTGCATTAGTTTTTCTCAGTTTCTCAGCCAAAAGTTTCTGGTTCCGCCACTTCTTTTCGTCAAATTGCAATATACAATTCAAAGTGGGATAAGATGGAGCAACTGGAAGATCACAACATTATCACTAAATCTAGTAGGGACGTCAGATAGATGGGGAACTTGAGCGAACATGTAATACTTATTTAGGGGAAACTGCCTTCGGCGTAAATATTTCTAGGGCCATACCTTTATGCCACCAACGCTCAGGCTTGTTACAAGGCCTGAGTGGACATACAATACATTTTTAACTCGGGTGTTGTGTTTGCCATCATTTGTAGCCTAAAAAATAATTCACGGAAGCATGACAATGACCACAAGATTCAAACCTCAGACTCCTTCCTTTAGTATAAGCCACCTTACCACCCGATTGTGCTACGCTCCCTCACGGACCCTATCTTAGATTTATTCAAATTCGATCATACACCTGCATTTCAGCTGCATCATATCTTCACAAAATCCAATAATCAGTGAAAATTTTCTTTGCAAAAGGCAAGCAATGTTAAGGACGAGAGGAATGGCAGCCAGGTTCGTGAACTCCACAGACCAGAGTCTCTAAGAAATAAAAGAAAAGAGAAGGACATGTTCTAGCCACTTGGAATTATCATCCATTCTGCATTTGGAAGAGGCACAATCTCCCCACTTAAAAGTTTTTATGATGAAAACCAACTCAACTAAGTTTTTTTTTTAGCATATTTTTTAAGGAGAATTTAGTCCATCAGCCGTCAGCCTTGGTAGTTGACCCTTCATATGTATATTTCTTTTCCTTTAAGAGTCCTATTTTTTTAAGTCTTTTTTTTTCATATTTTTCCAATAATAATGTTCTTATAAAAGATGAGACGGACTAGCATAACCTGGTCAAACTGACAGAGTGGTGAAATACTGGATTTGTTTCCCATGTGCATTACTCTTATGGATGTCAATGAATCAGATTTGGATTGGATATATTCTTAATCATATCCGTTTTATCGGATATTCACATATTCAGATTCAAATTCGAATAAAGAAAAGCCATATCCGAATCTAAATCCAAAATCCAATTTTACAATCCAAATCTGATCCAAATCCAATTTTTATATTTATATCTGAACCTGAATCCATCTTTCAAATTTTAATAGCATTAGATACTTGATATTTGTCTAAAAATGAATCCAATCCGAATCTGTATCCGAATCCAAATCTCAATCCGATCAGATGTCATTTACTAAATCTAAATCTAATCTGATTTTTTAATTGGATATTAATTTTTTTCTATATCCAATTTTTTTGGATCGGTTCGGTCAGATATCTGATTCAAATCGAAATATTGACATCCCTAGTTAATCTAGATGCACGATGCTTAGTTGATAAACATTCCACTTTTTACCCAGGTCCCAAATTAGACATCTATTTATGGACAAAAAAAAGGAAAGAAAGAAGAGTTTCTGTCTCTTCAAAGTTTTTATCACCCACCTTCTTTTTTTTTTTTATTCAAGGGTACTGTAGTCATTTATTCTAGAGGATTGACTCGAGTGCTCGGGGATCAAGCATGCAAATCTGATAAATGTATTAGTCCCACATTGTTGGGTGACCACTAATGCTTTATAATGGTATAAGGCCTCATCATTCACCAAGACCCACAATTATACACATCATTCACTTTGTTTTCTTATGTCTAGAGTCTGTACAGTTCTTTGCTTTACGGATGAAAGGTCATGACACACCTAGTGCCACCTCTTTATTTCAATTAGAGACATTGCTAACAGCGGAGCTCTATCCAAACATCCATGCAACATTGAGTTTATAAGATGGCATACTAACTACTAAGCCTAATACATATGGGTTGCCGATTCTCTAATCTATTGCAGTTTCTAACATCAATTAATGCAAGGACACGTATCTTTTATGAACAAGACAAAACATGCAAAAGAATATTGTCAGTTCCAAAGAAACTATACATATAGCTGTTGTAGGAATTGAATGGTTGCATAAGGTTTCGAGATCATGTCAGTTTTTTGCAAAAAAAAAGAAAAGAAATCTTTTGAAATGTTGAAAAATTATAATTTGACCCATGTAAAAATTTTATAAACTATAGTTGGGCCCCCTTATCAATTTTTTTAAGCAAATTTATGTAGCCTTTTTTTTTTTTTGGGATCAGGCACCCTATCACCCGTCAGTAAAACTTTAACCTTCACCGCCAACATCGTCTACCGTCAGTGAAAATCCTTTATTTATTGACGGTGTGTTTAAGCCCATCAGTAATATGTAATTTTGTTCAACGTATTTTCAATGCCGTCAGTAAAAACTAAGTATTTCTAATGACGTCCTTCTCCGTCGCTAAAAACTTTGATTTACTGACAAAGTCCAGAGCCCGTTTGTAGAATCCAACTATTACTGGCTCCGCTCCTGTGTGTGACGGTAAATCACCTTATAGCCAGGTTGTGTTACTTTATAAGAAACACAAAATCTAGGAAGAAACTTGGAGTAAAATGTAAATTGATTGAAAACAGTTCATAATCAAATCCCTTGACATCAACAAATTTGTTTTGCCTTATATTTTTGTTAAAATTGGGTTGTATTCTATGCTTTTCATAATCAAAATGTGTTCTTTTATATCGTTAGTATTTCATCTTTCTGTCTTATTTTCTTGTTCACTTTGGACTAATATTATGTGGCTGCTCTTTAGATATTCATAAACTGCTGCAAAAGGTGCAATGCCTAATGATCGCCTGTCACGTAATTAAACTCACTTAGGAAAGGAAATATATTCTGACTATCTTGCCCTCATGGAAGGATTTAACGATTGAAGTGATAGTTTGGATCCGAATACATCCTGAAACAATAGTTTGGATCCGAATGAATAAAAAAAGTGGTAGTTTGGATTGGAATGGACGTGAAAGTGGGATTTTGGATACAGATTTGTTACTCTGGATATGAAATGGGTCCAAAAGTGATTTCTTGGAACTGATATTAATAATTTTGATCCAAGATGGATCTAGAAATGAGATTTTGGAGTTGATTTGGTTCTGGATCAGGTTTTAAGGTACATACCTGATCTAAATTGGGTCTGGCACTAGGAATAAGATAAAAAATTGGATTGGATCGATATTTTGAAATCGAGGGTTGACTTGAAATCCATGATTTGAGTGAGTGGTAAAAGGGTAACATACAGTTTTGGTTGTGAGCAGAATGGAGATTCTACAAAAGTAAAATTTGGGGTGTTCACACCATCCCTAACACTAGAGCTGAATGTTATGCACAAAATAGGAAATGAAAATGAAGATTTGATCTTGAGACAGATAGGGATGTGAACGGATCAAATTTGAAAAAGATATATCCCTAACTGTATCCACTTTTTCGAATATTCACATATTCATATTTGAATTCAGATTCGAATCGGAACAAAGAAAAGTTATATCTGAATTCGAATCCGAAATCCGATTTGAAAATCTAGATCTAACTTTCACATTTATATCTGAATCCAAATCCAAATTTTGAACTAAATTTTGCCTAGTTTCAAAATGCAAGAGAATTAGATATGTGATATATGTTTAGAAATAATTCCAGTCCAAACTGTATCAGAATTTGATTGGATATTTATGTATATCAGAAACCGAATCCAAATCCTATTATATGTCATTTCTTAAATCCAATCGAATTTCATAATCGGATATTAATTTTTTTTCCATATTAGTTTTTCTCAGAACTGCTTGGTTAGATATCCTATCCAAATCGAACATACTGACATCCTTAGATAGAGATTTATGTGAGAAATGAGTAAAACCATTTTCATATTAAAATTGGATTTTCGAGTTTTTTTTCCTTATCTAGGATCTATCAATCCTAGAAAGAGAGGATAATTATGAAAAAGAAAATGGGAGAAAAGAAGAGTGAGAAAATGAATAGGTGAAAAAGTGAGAGGAAATAATTTGAAAAAATGAGTCGCAAGATGACGCTAGTTTTGAGATGTGCTCATGTGCTTCAGTCTAAGAAACAGTTATTTCACAAAATATTATGGCATAAATAGACAAGAGCAGCTTTAATTTAGTAATTATCCCGGGATATGAGATCATAATTATTCGGACGTTGTATATTTAAACATCGTATTCGGATTTCAGATTTAAAGTCAGATAATGGATATGGTAGAGATTTTTCTCCATTTTTATTAGAATCCAAATTCAAATCAGGATGAGTGAAACATGCGATGAATTGCACATGGTAAATGGTACATCTAGTTTAAATCCCATCGGTTAACATCTCTCCTTACCACAACAAATGAAATGATTAAAACTTTTTTGTTGGTCAAATTAATTACCCAAATTACATTTTACCAATCTAACAAATGGATTTGGATAAGAAATGCAGGGGGGCATAAGATATATATATATATATATATATATATATATATATATATATATATATATATATATATATATATATATATATATATATATATATATAGAGAGAGAGAGAGAGAGAGAGAGAGAGAGAGAGAGAGAGAGAGAGAAAGTTCTTTTCTTCTTCATTGAAAGCAGTCAATTGGAAGTGCCCTGGGAGTGGAGCTAAGGTTTTTATAGATTTTATATGGTAAAAACCCAAATTCAGACTTGAATTTCTAAAACCAAGTGCTCACCCCAGAATGCTGAATCAAATTTTACATATAAGCGGGATCACATTATTATCGTGTCTCAGATTCAAGTTGGGTTACTTAGATGCTATATCGAGCTCCATTAATATTCAGGCCCATTAACATCCAGACATGTGTTTGTGTAACATAATGTTTTTAAAGGAAGTAAAACCAGTTCTCTATGTATATGGACTGAAGAAATGTATAAACCCTATCGACTACTATCATCATTCGTCAAGTGAGATCAGACTGATGAAATCTAGAAAGTGGGAGATGAAAAGCACGCAATTGCATCGAATTTATAGAATGCCTGAACTGTTCCTCATCTTAAGAATAGATGATGAAAAATGACGTGGGTAGCCTGACATGCTACAAATTTGAAGATATATATGATATATCTTATGCGTATGAAATCTCAGTTAAGAGAATCTAACTTCGCTAGTGCTTCAAAATCATGTGAGAATAGTAGCATGTAGAGGTTTCGCTCGGTCTGCGGATTCTAAATTTAAATCTTATGCACCTCTATAATATATATTGTTCGTTTAAGGAATATAAAAGAATCTCAAGTTAATGATACTATACTCAATGTTTTCGTCTATGCTACCGTTCTTTTTATTCCACAAACGATTTGTTTACACTCACTTTTCCTGATCTTCTTATACGGCTGGTTTCTTCCAAATATTTGTCAAAGACAAAGCGAAACCTCCAAGTAGCTTTTGTTGTTTTGAAAATTGAAAATTTCGCTGTTTATTCTTCATTAATATGTACAACATACTTTTACTTTTTCTATTAGCTGGTTAATTTTATTCTACCAACATTGTTTTGTCCAAGATCTCACGTGCATATTGAGGCGCTCAAAAAGTCTCTCTCAAGAAACCTACCTCTTCGAGGACACCACCCGCTAATGCTTGCCTGGTAGAGGAAACAGGTGAGAGCCAGATGACCGTATCTTAGGAGGACGAACACCATGAGAAAGCTCAAATTGCTTCATCATAATAACTCGTCACAGTCCCTAACTACTTACAGAATGACCTCTTACTTAGAGGGAAGTCTTAATTCTTATACATGTATTAAGGCCACTGGAACGTGTAATGGAAACAGCGACCTACTTGGTCGTGACTGTGATCCTCTTTCTCAAGTCAGACATCAAAGTTTTCCTCTTCGTTTACAATGAAAAGTTTGTCTTCATCCCTTATCACATCAATAGTCTCTATCTCAGAACCTTCTATATCAACCACCTTCGCATGTGTGGCGTCCATACCCAGCTTCTGTCCTGTAATTCACAAACCAAAGCAAGGAAAATAAAATGGAGAACTGAAAAATGAAATATATAGAGGCAGACATACGTACTACTACTATGATATAAGAATGAGACATTAGCAGCCTTAGCCAAAAGAAGTTGGCACCTTGAGAATGTTCAGCTTGATGGCATGAAAATCTTATGGAGCCTATGGAGATTAGCACAAGAATAAATGAGGAAGGAAGATTTAGGTGGACGTTTTCACTATAGGATATAGACTATTCTGGACCTAACATGACACACAAGCTCATTTGTGATCGATCACCAACGCCATGAGTTTCGTTCAATATACTCTAGTTTCTGGGTAAAGGTGATTGTGGTGTGGGTAGTGTTGTTACTGTGGAAAAAGCTGAGGTACAATATATATAGGAACATAAAATTGTCGATAAGATGTGTGATCATTAAATTTGGTGGGTCGAAGAAATATCTAAACCAGCACCAGAAGCAGGTGAGAATGGGGATGCAACCTCCTTAAAGAATTCAAGATACCGATTCGGTAAGAAAGTTCCTGTATTACAATTTCCAAGCCCGCTACATTTGCTCAGCCCATGACATGTATATCAATATAAACTAACAAACAAATCTACAATAACGTACTCTTGGTCAAGTTACAGTACCATGCTAGCTGCAATTTGTGGTTATTGCATAGCTTGATCATGAAAAGTAAAAAACTAAAAAAATCAAAATTAACCATTACTAAGCATTCTATTGGTAATAGGGAGAAAGTGACATTTTCATGTTCAAAAGATTTTGGCTACTTTTTGGGCCCTAGCTTAACAAACAGTTGCTAAGATAGTTTATTACTTTTGAGAACCCCATCTCCCCCCAGACCACTAGAAAAGCCTGCCTCATGTTTGAATGATAGCAGGAAGACGTGCAGGCAACATGTCAAGCTTACAATCTCCTAACTTAAACATCTTAAACTGGTTTACCTAGCCAAGTTATGGACCTCCTTTACTACAACCTTCTTTTCAGTAAGCCATGCCTGCGTTATAGCATTTGGGAGAATGAGGCCTATGGATGTGTAGTTTTGAACCCATTCAAGAAAAACCTCCATATGGTGGTGTTATGGTCAATATGTTTAACCTTTGTCACATGGGCAGTCCATTCTCTTACTCATATACTGTATTTCCTTATATATTTACTATTCTACATAACTTCAAAGCAAAATGTGGCTGCATATCCATGTCACGACTTGATGAAGAAAAGAACAGGACGACTGAAGGTAGTGATGAGTGCATTTCAGAGAAGACAAAATTACCTGCAATTTCCACAAGATCGTTCATACTGGCAGGCAGAGAGATCAATTTCCCACCTCTCAGAGAGCACCCTCTTACACCAGGAGGATTTCCCTTGTAAATGTGCACTCTAGACAACGCCAAATACTTTCTTCTCATTTCTTTGAAAGCTTCAAATGCTAACTCTCCGTGGTCACTAACTTCCCCTCTCTCTTTCTTTTCCTCATAATCACCACATGATTTCTGCCAGGCTCTTCCATGAAATTTGTTTGTGTTGCTGAGAATTGCACCATTTGAGACCAAAAAATCTACCAAATCTGCATTGCCTTCTTTGATGGCGACTTGCAGTGCAGTTAAGCCATTCTGATCTTTTGAATTAATTTCAACTCCATGATTTAGCAGCTCTTGTAAGATAAACCGGTCATTCCTTGTGACAGCAAGTGTGAGAAGATTGCCACCAATACATTGATCTGAGGTTGAGGCATAGCAATAGAGAAGCCTGAAGATACTGTTGTTCCTCAAAGAGATTGCATTCCAAAATGGAGTATTCCCATTCAAATCTGCTAGTTTTATTTAATATGAGTAAGTCAAGACAATTTTAAGGGATGAGCTGTTATACTGTACCTTTCATGTTCATGTTGCAGCCATGCTTGAGCAGAGCCATGACACAGTCTTCATAACCCTTTGCCGTTGCAACATGCTAGTATATCAAAAAAAATACTGATGAATTAAGTGCATGAATAATCAAGACAGTGGAAGGAATACCATGCAAATGCTGGTGGTTGTGCATTTTAGGAATTCATTCCGGAACTTGATCCACATTTTTGTGTCCTAGTGCAGTATTCACTTGTTATCACTTGGTCAAAAATGCTTTCTCCAAATGAAGTTAACGCAGAAGGTGAAATATCTAGCACTTTGCCGTGAAGAAGCATTAAGATCACTACCTGTGTTGGACAGCTCAGCACAAGAACAATAAACTGTTCCTAAGCTATCTGGCAGCAATCCCATATCACACACATTTCAGTTGACTTTTCCAGGTTAACTATTTCAACTAAATTCTCAACAGTTCCAATTATACAAGGTTCTTCAGTCAATAAGCACCCTGCTTGTAGAAGTTGTTGAATAAGACCAAATGCAAGACCAAAATGTTGTCCCAGTGAACTATGTGTGTGCATGTTTAAATTTTCATTTTAGGACGTTAATCTAAATTCTAAACCACATTTCAGCATCTATAGAAAAAGACCAAATGCAAGACCAAAATGTTATCCCAGTGAATTATGTGTTTGCATGTTTAAATTTTCATTTCGGGACGCTAATCTAAATTCTAAACCACATTTTAGCATCTATAGAAAAAGAAGTGTTCATATATCTAATTAAGCTCACCAAATTCACAAGCATACCAATGGAGTTCTGCCTTTTGAGTCCCTAACATTAGGGTCCATTCCTGCTTTAAGAAGCTCCTCCAGGAGAATACTGTTTCCAGTGTTAACCACTGAAACCAACTCACATGGAATCTTGAGAGTAAAATTTCTGCCAACATCTGTTGATTGCTCGTTGAAGGTTGCATCTGTTGCTTCTTTCATGTGCTTCAATTAAACATGGGAAAAAAGAAAAGAAAAACATTCACATTATTCTCCAAGAACCACATTTATGAATATACATCAATTTCTCCAACTATTTTGAAAGAGCAAGCACTGTCCGCAGAATTTATGCCAAAATTCCAAGTGTCATTAATTCTCTACCTGAAGAAGGTTGTGTACTATGATTTTGTTATCCTCTGGTTGGTTGTGAATGGCATCCAAGAGGGCACTCTGTTTCAGTCTTAGTAACTGACACAATGTCTTCGTTCTAAATGTGAAAATTTGAGGCCTGTTGCATAACACGCTAACTTCGCCAAATATGTCTCCTGCTACTAAGATGCTTATTATCTGTTCGACTTCTGCCGTTTTAGCAATCTTTTCAATCTCACCTGTCACTACTATATAAACATCATCTGGAGCACCATTTTGCATGATCACTTCCTCCTTAGGTGGCAAATATTCCACTTTCATCTCTGTAACCTTATGCAACCATACAAAAATATCAAAAGGAGCCTACAATATCCTTTAATTCTTCAAAAGAATCAAAACAGTCATTTATTAATGAAGCCACTTACCAGAAGCAACAGAAAGTCCTTCGAGACTCCCTTGAAGAGATAGGCCTGTTCCACAATTGGGAGGAAAAGATGTTGGCATATGCTTTTACAGATTGATTTAGGAATTTGCTCCATTATATTTTGATAGTTCAAGCTTTCTGCTTTAAATCTGAGGCACATATATGAAATTATCTGCTCCTTCAGCCTTCGTGGAATGTGGTTCCTAGATACAAAATCTGAAGCTTCTTGTATGCTATTTCTCTGCATGCACCAAAAGGAACCAATAAATGATAGAATTTGCAAGCTGTCAAGCTTCCTGTAATTTTGAGAAAAAAGGAAAGCTACTTCATTATTACAGAAGGAAAAGGTTCCTTTCTTTTATCTATCATTTGCATTTTAAGGAATCACTAACTAACGAGTGCAGTGCATGGAATCATCAACCAAATATTCATGAATGCCTTGCTGAACTATGTTGGGACTATGAACAAAAGTTTATAGAAACTGAATGAAATGAGAAACGATCAGCACATTCTTCCCTACTAGCAGTACTAGGCTTACAAATTGCATTGTTCGACGAGTCCCTTCCACTATGAGATTGGTCATGTTGCCGATTATATAAGCAGTGAGCCCAAGATTGAAGAGCATGTAGAAAATAATAAAGATCATTTCCAGAGCATTAACTGCATGCAGATCTCCATATCCCACGGTGGTCATGGTACTGATAGACCAGTAGATGGCTGAGATGTAACGAAACCAGATATTGGACTCTTTGAAATTGGGAATGACAGAACCAATCCATGTTCTTCCTTTATGAGGATACCTGTCTGCAAGCATGTAATACATGCAGCCTGAAAAATGAATCGACAACAATGTAACCTGCAACAGATTGGAGACTTCAATCAAACAAAAGGATGCCACAAAATCCATACAATACATATGAAGGTGGGAGAAGATGTAACTTACAAAAACAAGTCTCACACATCGCGTCCAGAAATAACTGAACCGTATATCTTTCTCAATCCTGAAGAAAATGCAACTGAATCAGTAGGTCGCATAATGTGAATGGGAGTTCCCCTACTTAATTAGAGACTCGATAAAGTTTAGAATGGCTGCTGGGGGTTAGGGCCCCCACCCTTTTTACACAACTGTCAACAAGATATGCATTCCCAAATCCCCGAAAAGGAATATCCACAGCTTGTAGAAAGTTAAAGAGCAGTTGATGAAACTATCTTTATGGGTACTAAAGATCTTCGAATCGAGAGAATCGCAGCTAATCGGACTGTTTTATTCTGTGTCTCATTCATCTAAACAGAAACGGAGCTATACTTCGCATTCTTCTTTACTCTCTTAGTTCCCAATAAAGAAACGGAGCCTGTTCTACTCCAACAATTTTAGTCCAGCCATACTTGTGTCATATAAACAGCAATTTTGGTGACGTTCTTATATTTGACACACAGGAGTAAGGAAAGCGTTAAAGAAACCTTGTGAAGAATTGCTTGACCCTTCTCAGACGCCAGAGTCTCAAGATTCCCAGCACGCTACACCAAAGACAAGGCCTGCTGTCTGCACTAAACACGTAGAAGAAGGCCTCATAGGGAATCGTAGAAGCTACATCCATGATCAACCATGACGATGAATACCTGGCAATGCGCCCATAAACCTCATGAAAAAAAATAAAAGAAACCAAAAAATTTTGATTTGAAACTCATATAGGCATATACCGACATGAGTAGCATAACAATGATTTTCAACAGACCTCAAAGCAATTTTCCTCAAGTCCTGAACTAAATTCTGAGTCTTGGGGTCAATATAAGCTAGAAAGAACGTCAAAGCTATATCGTTCCAAAAGAAGAGATCCACCACACTGTTGGCTATACAAAGACCCTTCTGCGGCTTGGACTTCAAGAAAGCAATCATGAATGGGTATATCCATCCAGAATAAGCTACCAAGAACACCATCCATACCTCCCAACACCTGAAAAACACATATCTTGAACATATATACGAAACTGATATTAACATATGCATGGAATTCTTGCCAAAACGTACTGTTACCTATATCTCGAATCAAGTGGAGAGACGATTAGTCTCCTGGGCTTTGTCAGAGATTGAGTGTAACTTGAAGACCCCAATGGTGGGAGGATGATTTTGGACAGATGGCGCCGGCTAAGTTTTCTACCATTATCCGGGTTAGGCTCCTTTTGGTTTTTCTCAAGATCCTTCATTTTGATCTTCAGTTTTTCTGCTTTTTCTTCAGCGCTCATATTTCTTAAGGGATGACTTCGTGACTGAAGATTTTACTGGGGAAATGCGCTACAGCAGAAATCTTGTTGTGGGGAGGAAAAGAAACTAACGGATGAGTAGCAGGAAGAGTTCAAGCGAGAAACTGTAAGAGGGAAAACAATGACAGCAGAGCAGCTTAGACAGGAAGCTCCTTTTCTCTGAAATGCGCTGGTCAGTGGTTACTGACATCCACAGAGTTGCTATTCGGGGTAATGTGTGACTGTCAGTGCCACCGAGTTGACGGACGTTGCAAAAGCTTCAGGTGCCTGAGACGCCAAAGTTCCGGAAGTCATGAGATGCAATGCAAGTTATGTTCAATGCAGCCTACGGAGAAGAAATATAACTAGCTGATTTGAGATTTGAGTCTACACGAAAGCGTCTTCGATTGGTAAATATGAAGCTAGTTATGAGAGATATCAATTTTATGTCTTGAACTTTTGTGCGAAACTGTGAACCTACTGTTTATTTTTAGAACTAATTTTTTGCGTGACACTTTATTAGCTATCTAAACAGTTCAGGTGTTCCATAAACTTTGTTAATGTGACCTTTAATAAATAAGATTTTATTACAAAACCCTTTTTAATTCAGTGTTCAGAGTTAGGCAGGTGCACTCTCTACGTCGAAAACTTATGGCAGTGTTTGAATCTCATAAAAAAAACCAGTCTACCGTCTTCCGTGATGAATAATTATTAATGAGAAACAGCGTTTCCTGATGTTTTCAATTTAAAAGGGCACTTGTACATAACTAATTAAAGATTGATAAGATACTAATATATAAATAAAACAATTTTTGTGAACTGTTATAGGCCTATTAAAACACTTAAAAGATTAATCTTTTTACCTTCTTCATCCAAAGAGACTCTTGATTTTTACTGTCCTCAAAAACTATGATGATTGTGAAGGCTTTTCTTTGGACTATTGAAGAAAAAAATACATGATACATACGGCTCATGACCTGTCAAATTTTGGACAAACATGCTACGTGGGTGTTACTGAGTGAACAATCGACCTCTTAAGCCCAAGTGGACAGCCTCCCTGCTACATGCTTGTTGAAAAAGCCATTCAAAGGTGTAAGAAGACGTGCAATCATGCAAAATCACTTTTTGTTTTTCTTTTGTTTTTATTTTGAATGTTTATTTTTTATGGTCATAAGGTACATTTTGAAAAAGTAAATTGTGCTCGACAGTCCAGCGAGATTTTAAAATCGGTTTTACGAAATAGTTTTAGAAAAAAAAAACTTAAATGCGTTTTCCATGAAAAATACATAACACTAATAGCAGCAGTAGTAAACCCTGTTCTAATCACAATTACAATTAGGGGTAGAGTTTAAATTTTTTTTTTTTTTTATGGGATATTAAATATGTGGTTAACAAATTTTCAATTGACGATAAGTTAATAATTGAACCCAAATTTCAATAATGAACAAGGTTTCAAAGAGTGAGCTCCTTTAAGCATATGCCCGAGAAAGCCCCCACCTGTCTCCTCCCCTGATTACAATGTTTGTGATTTATTTGGATTCAATGCTCGCAGTCAAACTTTAATGAACATGTCGACAGCCTTTGAGTTATTGTTACAAATCTAAATTTCAGGGCAAGCAAGGATGTCAAGGTATCATATTCGAATCGGATGTGCTTTTTACAATGTCCAGGATACCAGATACTTGTATTCGGATTCAAATATGAATAAAGAAAAGTTCGTATTGTATTTGATCTAATTTTTAAATTCATAAATCAAATCTTATCTAAATTCAACTTTTAGATTCACATCAGAATCCATGTGTATCTGACTTTGAAAATACACAATCGAATGCCAACCTCATTAGTATGTTAAGAATCACCAATAACTTTCAAAAATGTATAGATATCGGATATGAATATTTATTTAAAACTGACTTGAACCCAAATTCAAATTCCATATTTATTTAAAATGAAATCTAAATTTAAATCCAATCTAATGATATTTCTAAATTTCAAACCCAATTCCGTGTCCTAATTGGATGTACTTCTTTTCCATATCTGATTTTTCTTAAGTGATTCGGATCCATGGATGTGACATGCGATGCTTTTGATTATATGACAAAAAAATCTGCATCAAATCCATGGTTTATGAAACTAAGGATCTTAGGACTGAGATCTACATTTGAGATGCTTTTGTTTTTGCTTTTTATATTGACAAATGTTATGATCTAAGATTAAAGTGGGAAGATTCTGCTTTTAGATTTATAGATCTCAAATCCTGAAGATTCTTATACTAGAGCAAGTGAAAAAATTTGAACTTAAGGGGAGACTAATATCTTAACATTTATGTTCACATACAGACTTTGGAAATTTAGGAGGAGCACATTCCCAATTGCTGGTACAAGCTAATTCATGGGTATGCGTTCAGTTATAAGTATGAAGATGAGGGTACAAGCATCACAACTTTAGAAAATGTGGGTATGAGATATGATAAAACATATATATGTATGTATGCAAAATACTCCAAAAATTCAAAATGAAAGCAACATTTAAATAAAAGATAATCCAAATAAAAACAATAACATGTTAGTGACCAATAACTCACAAAAACATAATGAAAATTGTGTAATAAACAAGTTACATCAAGTAAAAAATAAGCAGTTTGGATTTGTTTCGATCTACAAAATACCCAGATACCCGCTTTGCCATGTCAGAATGGTGACATGAATATGGGGACCTATTTTTTACTATGATAGAACATGTGATTATCATAAAATATACATGCTTCTTTTATTTATTTTAACAGTAGCTCTTATCCATGCAATTAACAGTAGCTCACCCTTAAAAGAAGGGGCTACATAGCTTATGATCATAATTCTCATGACTGGATTAATTGAATCTTTGTTATAGACATTGTTTCACAAGCACTCAAAGTTTCGATCTCCATGAGTTACGATGTTGCTATCAGGAGAGTCGGCTCTAATTTTTTTCTCCTGAAATTGCTTGGGAAAAGATACCAACGATTGTATAAAAACAAAAAAGATTGAAATCATGAGTTAACAGATCATTAAATTCGGTCGTTTTTTTTTTTGCTTTGTTATGAACAGAATCTGTTCATAAAGATATGGCAATGCAAGACGCTACCATCTACCTATCTAAATGGAAAATTTTTGGAATCATATCCGCATAATGTTCTTAACTTATAGGAAAGCCATTGCCAATGTTAAAAAATCGAACGGTCGTGCTCAACTTGTTATATGTATATATTGACATGGAGGTATTTTATGTGGCCAGCCACTTTCTGTTGTTTCACGGCTTGCCAGATGCCATAATTCAGATCAGAATTTCGCTGGCAAGAAAGTTGTCTGAATTGCAGCTCTAGGCCTTCCTTATTTTGTCTTCCCCGTGTTTGGCCCACAATTTCTCGCATGAAAGCAGTTAGAGAAGCACACATAATTCCAAGGAATGCAAAAATATTTACCATGCATACACTTGTCTATATCATATAGAAATTGATTTTGGCTTTACATGTCTTTTGGCCAAACACTAGAAGGTCTGAAAGGAATCAGTGGATATGTATGGGCCAACCATTAGTTTTATCTCTGCATGATATCTTGAGATAAGTGATGGCTTGAAATTGATAATCATTGTCCAAGTAATTAGATGTGTTGTATGAATCAATTGACATGATTTGAGATCTGCCCTCAAGGAGAATAATAACAATAATAATAATAATAAAATCAATTTGGCAGACTGCAACCAATTCGGGTAATAACAGTTATACTTAGGCATTGCTTGCGAACATAGTGTTATAAGCAAGAAAAATTAATGTTTCTAAAAAATTATACAATTGATCATACAATTTCATCCTCAAAATCATATTTTAACATCACCATACATAGGCGTGCTGCAACATAGGGAAACAGTTCAAAGATTATATATATATATATATATATATATATATATCATGTTTCTCTTTTTTAAATGTTTCATGGTATTTCATGTCATAAGATAAATAGAGAGAAGTGTGATGTCATATGCTGCAAACCAGGCACAAAATTAATCGTAACGGATCAAACTCAGTTTTGTCTCCATCCTAGGCCCCAACTAATTCTAGGCCACACATATTTATATCTTTAACAAATTTAATTTGGTGGTGTTTGAATGCATTATTTGTGGGGTTGACTCCAAGCGAAGTTTAATATCAAATAAAATTGGATATTCTAGAATGCGCTTGATATTGTCTATCAAAAAAATAAAAAATCAGAACACACAAACACAATGATCAATGCATTGAACCGACATAAGCCTAATGTTTTATCCTTGTCTTTCCATTATGTTTCTCTTTCATTATAGATGAAAGAGAGAGAGCTGTGCAAGATTCCATGTCTTACAAATCAAGCTCCCCTAACAAATTTGAAAGTGAGTTTTGTTCTTTCAACTCATTCTTTGCTAGTCATATATTTAACAAGCATGACATTATCTTTGCAAACATTACTTGTGGATTTAATTAGCTTTGTAAGTAAGCGGGACTTCTAAAGAGGGGCATAGGCATGTGTGGTCAGTTGCCCACACAAACCCACAAAAAATTGATTACTACTATATTGATACAAGAGAGCAATGTTTTTTATTATTTATATGTTTTCACCCCTTAATAATCTAAAACTTTAAGTACTATTGACCCTCAGTCTAGCTCTGCCCTTGCTTCTAGACGATAAACATCATTAACATAAACAATCATAGACATAGTTAAGCTTCCAGAATTGGGGATGATGAATGGAGAATTACCTTGAATAAGAGAAACATCCGCATAATAACTAACTTAAAAATTGATAAAAAGAAACTGATTAATTTGGATAATAGTAATCGCATAGCGATGTCACTGGGTCGAGTCTCAACATTGTCATTTTGTTGTCCGAGGTCCTTTACATGATACTGTGTTCGGTATGGCTTGGTAGCCAAAGCTCACTCTCAATTCAAAACTGCTGACGCTCTTCTGGCTCTACCAGAGCTCGAACCGTGGATCTTTCGTTGTTCCATCATTAGGCGACACCACAAATACAAAGCCAGTTGAGATGCGGTGAAACGGCTAGAACTCCGTTGTTCTTGAAGCCATAAACTACATTATCCCACCAACACTAAAGCCAAAAGGAAGAGACAATATTTTTTGAGAGATAAGTAGTCCTCCCTTGTCACTCGGGCTATCAAAAGAATAAAAGAATGGCCGTCGTTGGGATGATATTCTAATAGACGCGTGGTCCTCCATCATAAAATAATAAGGTTGTAAAACAATATTAAAAAGGATGATGACGTTGATAAAAGCTACACGCCCGGTGGGACTCGAACCCACAATCGCCTGATTAGAAGTCAGACGCCTTATCCATTAGGCCACGGGCGCTGCGCTGAAAGCGAAGCCGCAGAGTTTGTTGACCTCAATAAGTAGCCGGTTCTATCATTCATAACCAACTTTTTCCTTCTACATATAAAAGGTTTAATTATAGTTTCAAAATTTTAACAAAACTGAAACATTTTTTTTTATATATAAGATAAGTTAAATTTTTGAAATTTTACATTTTTTTTTTGTTTTTTAGTTGGGGAAGTGAGGGCTAAGGACCCTGCCAGCCCGGGCTCCACCCCTGAGCCCAAGGCTCAATAAAGCCCAATCCAGCAGTTAACCCGTCTGAGGCCCATTGGCTTCAAGGCAGGCCCTTTGTAAGCATCGACATCTACAACTACGATTAGCAATGTCAAAACTATTCGACAAATAAACTGCACGAAAAAAATTGGATATGTAACAAAATTTAATATCCGATTAAGAAATCAGATCAGATCCGGATTTGAGAGATCACATCCAATCGGATTCGAATATAGATAAATATTCGATTGGATTTGGACTCAGATCAAAATTCTGATCAGATTTAGTTTTAAATAAATATCATATATCTAATGCTCTTATATTTTGAAAATCGGTCAGAGTTCAAAACTCGGATGTGGATATGAATGTAAAAACCAGTTTTTGATTGGATTCAAATTGTGAAAACGGATTTTGAATTCGGATTCAAATATGAATTTTCTTTGTTCGTTATTGAATTCAAATAAGTGAATATCCAAGAGAAAAAATGGATATAAAGGGTATATCCTATTCGAATCTGATATGTTGAAATCCGTAGTTAAGATTATTGGATGTTGGTACCATAGAAACTTGGTACATGCACTCCTCGGATTGTTGACAAAGAATAGTGGAAACCCAATAAGCTGTATTCTGATATGAAGGAAGACAGTTGGGATTCAATCAGAACTTATGAATTAAAACCCATTTCAATTTTTCATCAAGTTGTTGCCTTGATCAAGTTTCATAATGTGGAACCGAACTACACGGTTGATTTGATTCCACAAAGAAGAAATAATCTCAAACATGATTTTAAAACCCAGTGACTCAGGACTCGACTCAGTGTTATTTACTTATGAGTCATGACTCGATGGGTCAACTTGGAGACTCGTGCTAGTTTTTGTTAACTTTTTTTGTTAGAAAAATAATATATAATTTATCAATTAAACGTAAAATGATAGTAAACTGACTTGATTATATATTTAACTCAAGTAATAACCAAGTTATATTTACTTATGTGATAATAAGAAAATTAAGCTGATGCTGCCGCTATTATATAGTTGCATACCTAAATGAAACAGAGTAGAAAGAATGAAAATATCAATGAAAACAGCATAAGCATCACAATCAATATATTCAACTATCAAATACTAACAAGCTCCACTTGTATGTATATATTATGTAAGTCTATCAGTCCAAAAGTAAAGAGATTAATGCTTTAAATATTGAATAAATAGATAAACATACCTGAAGTTGAGCTTAAACGACTTTAGTTTTTCATTTTGTAATATGCAAATGTAATCGATGAACAACAATTATAAATTTTTATACTTCAACAATTCTAAAGATTTATGTTAAAAATTAAAGTATTTGAGTAGTTAGTAACCAATTACCTCACTGATTAGAAAATACCAAGTTTATTACTGGATTGCACGGAGTCAAAGCAAATTTCAGCTAAGTTAAATTAACCGAGTAAGAGGGCTGAGTCGAGTCAAATTAACCGAGTCGACAGGTTGATCCTGCGAGTTTTAAATCACTGACCACACACACGCAGAGAGAGAGAGAGAGAGAGAGAGCAATACTTCTACAATACAACTGAGTAAATCACTGTTTACAAAAAACATGTGCAGACTCTGTACATAAGCACTCCATAAATGTCTAGGAGCAGATATCGTTGCACAAGTCTTCGAGTCTTGTCACGGACATATCAGCGTATGGAAAAACTTTGAACTTGCCATTCGTCTGACAAGTCAATGTCAACCGAGCACTACTCACTGTGGCCTGCAAGAAAGGGAACAAATGTGTCACAATGCAGCAGCATTCATTGGCCTGACACTAATAACATGAAGTCCTTTTCCATGGAAAGGAGGCAAGCCCATAAGGAACAGTTTTGCTTCAAATATTATGCTCCAGCCTTATCTTGATATAAGGACCTTCCAGGCTTCCAGAGGATCTTAGTGACATTGATTTGCTGACAATCAATCTCTCACTTTTGGTACAAAGCAACTGAAGGTACACGTTGGTTTACAGTTTACACTCATATAGATATGAGAGAATCTAATTAACCATGTGTACCAAGTTATCAACCTGCTGTAATAAAGCAGGAACCATCTGAGTGAGTTAATAAGTTTGACCAGCAGAGACTTACGAACCTGACAAGGCATGTCATTCTCACTGCAGCTCCACTTTTTTATGGAAACACAGTTCAGATGATGACACCAAGTGCAATACTTATTTGCATCTACTTCATAGAAGACTGCCAGAAGAAGTCCGACAAGACTGCATGAAACATGCATTGCATAAACACCATACCAACAAATGACTGCAAATGAATCAGTTAGGTCACACTTACAAAGGAATGAAAAGAATCATGGCAATGACTCTTGTCAATGGTCTGTCAAATTTGGTAAGTGATACAGGCAACACCTTCGTCCCATAGGAATGAGATTCTTTCTTCATGTTCACCCCCCTGTTTTTGGGATCAAAAGTAGACATTGCTCCAAGAAGAATTCCAGATATAAGGGATCCCACGTTCGCAAAATTGTCAGTGTAAGGTAGCATGCCAAGAATGAAACTTATTATTGCTATAAAGGACATTGTGACCAATGCTGCCAACTGTAACCACGTGTACAAAATTTTTTCAGTTTTATATTAATAAAACTATGCAACTCAGGATTTAAGGCTGAGATAAATTGCCTTATCATTGTATCTCGACCAGTTCTTAATGAGTCCAGAAATCATTGTTCCTAGTAATCCAAATAGAGGACTGGATGCACCAACAACTGGACTGTTCTGTACAAACAGTGCAGAAAGCAGGCTACCAGAAAATGCAGAAAGCAGGTAGATTATCACAGTCCTCCCTGTAAAAAATGATATCATATTAGAAGATGCTGACAGAGGAGGAAAAATAAGTGTAAAACTATGTGCTTTCAATTACCAAATCAGAAATTATCATATATTGTTCATGAGTTACGTGCTAGTACAGGTGTTATAGGCGTGGAGCAATTTTCAAAAATTTGGGCATGGGAACACATCCATAGATATATATTTATATGTGCACTTATATGCATAGATACTAAGGTTTTAGCTAAACGAACACAAAAATTCATTGCTTATATTCATAAAAAATATATTACTGAACAAAAAAATACTAAAATTTACATAAAATATTAAAATGTATAAAAAAAATACTAAACTATGCCCAAACAAGTACAAAAATTAAGTCTGCCATGTCCAGGCCTGCACCCATGTCGACACGGATGTGTGGCCTTTTCAGGTGCATCCATGTTTCATCATTAAAAGTACACTAAGAATTAAAACAAATAAAGGCAAGATCCAAATAACCTACTAAGAATAGAAAAGAAGGAAATATCAGGTTAAAAAGTAGCGGTCTAGACTGCAATAAGTTATGGGTGACAACCCATGCAATTGAACAAGGAAATGCTATTGAGAATTGGTGACAATAATGAATCAGCAATACAACCCTCCCCCCACAATATCAAGTTGCAGGAAGCAATCTAAATAGTAGGCCTACTAACATCGAAACAAAGAGTTTACCCCTTGGGTTGATGCTTTATCTGCCACGTTCTAACCACGGCTACTAAAAATGCTAAATGACTTGACCAGATCATTCAAGCTTGCCATGGTACTAAGCTCAAGGCAAGCCTGAGATAGATGCCTCTTTAGAAACTGCATTTTTTACAAGGATGAAATGATAGAATGTGGCAGTTAGATTATAGAGGTTAAGTTTGAACTGGCTTGTTTATGGAAACAAGTGCATTTTTTCAAGGTTGTATGTGTAGTAATTGAGATTCAAACTGTTCAGAAGCCAAACATTTCAAATTTTCAATCCTCTGGGTTCGATGATACTGAACATATATACAGTACCTATTACCCGTTGATGAGCTTATGTGAGATTTGAGCCTACAGAAGCCTATTTGATTAGAGTGCATGAGCATGCCTGACATAGTGCCGAATGATGCTGCTAAATGGTATTGAAGTACTGAGAAACTGAGATACCCACATGGTCCACAATCTTGTGCTAAACGTATCCCGATGAATAACATGCTTGAGATATTGATAACCAGATGAAAAGCTCCTCCATGCAACCATGTAAATGTCATTAGGCGCCATTTTTGTTTTTCTGCAATTATCCTGGTACGCCTCAGAGCACCCAATGCATCCAACCTATAAAAGGCAATGGGATATCAACTAAAATTGTTCCATGTGTATTTCTCAATGAGTAGAATATGCGCCCCTCCCCACAAAACCCAAACAAAGATCAGCTTGACTTGCATGTTTACGCATATTATTGACTTATGCAACAAAACTGTCAAGGGTGAATTCAGTACCATATAACTGATTTGCATCCAAAAAACTATGATATGAAGTATTAACTAGTAATTACTTGTAACAAATATATGCTTCCAATGCAAACACACAAACACATACACGTGTTAGCATGTAGGAGGAATGAGATTTTGAATAGACTTCTAATAGCAATCACATGTATGCCAATTAGTAATATAACAGTAACAGGTAATTCTTAAGCACATGCTCTCTCTCTCTCTCTCTCTCTCTCTCTCTTTCTCTGATGCACGATAGTTTGCTGTTTTTACAACTTGGATCATGCTTTCTTAAAGAAAAACTAAATAATTGGTCTCATAAAATCTTGACAACTTGTGATCTTTGTTGCTTGTGAAATTCCTTCTCGTACATTAGAAGCACAAGATTAAATCATTTTTACTAAAAAAACCATGTAGATGTAGATCACTTCTACATGTTGATCTTTTACACTTTTTCCATACAGGTGAATACATATTATGTTACTTAGTGAATATGCCTAGGATTTACTTGAGGAAACTACCTGTTCACCTTGAAATTAAGTTGTTGCACCCGTCAGACCCATTTCGAAAGGATCATTTTTGTCTCATTGCTCTCAAGAAAATCTCATTGAAGTGAAGTCTTTCTATATTTTACCTTTTTGATTTTCTTGGTTGTCAGATATTATGAATTTTAAAACATGCAGGATACAGAAAAAAAAAATGCATACCCGTATGAGAATCAAACTAAATATTGTGATAAGATTTGGGAAATTATTTGCTTTTGAAAATCTTATAGAGGTATCCAAAAATTTCCCTACCTATGCTTATAATAATTCACAAAAGTTCAGGAAACCAGTGCTTCTTATCTATCTCTGCCTAAATGTTGGTCCATAGAAGCACATTTTTTTCCATATGGTCAGTCTCTAGTAATGGCAAAAACTAGATGTCTGACTGGGAACATCAAAAGCGTGGAAAGAAGGGACAAATTAATTACCTGTTGCAATCAGGAGAATGAGAAGAACAGAAAAAAAGTTTACCTTAGCCATACGTCTGGAAGAAATTACAAAGAATTATAGCATGCCAAATATCTAGAAGTATTTGAATTGCCTAAAACATTATTCAACTGAAACTCACACTTACGGCATCCACAAGCTAGTAATTCGGACCAAAATTCTTTTCAAGCTAGTAATACGGCAATCATGCACAGCTAAGTAAACTTGTCGAACCAAGTCTTGCAGTCTCAGAAAAAGAGTGATGTCATAAAGATTTAACGTTTGTATTGAGTAAATTCAAAGGATGTGCGTTGGGGATTTAGTTCACGAATGTCAATCCCAACCATTACCCTACTATACTGAGTATGTAGACAATACAAGTCAGGTACATCCAAGAGACTGAGGAACAAGACCACGTTCCATTAATGGCATGGATATAGGAACGGATTTTACTAGTCAACCGTCTACTGATTTTGAAGGCGTAAAAAACATGGGAACCTTTTAGTGGGTTATTCGCAAATTTTGAAATAAAGCGAGGGCGGGACTAAGAGGTAGTCAAGCGTCAACACTCAATTTGCCTCACGTGATCAGCAGACTAGACCTGGTAATTGGCATTCTCGAAAAAAGAAAACCCTGGAATTCATACCAAGATCATTTGATTTACGGCACTGCAACTCTTTGCTTTCATTACAGCTTCATACACAAACTTCTTTGTCCAACATATACAATTATCTAGTGATCAGTGGCACTGCGTTTATTTTTGTCGGAAAGTCATTTTACGTTCTTCCATCAGTTGCAAAATCTATTATCTTGAGCATCAAGAATTTTCTAGATGAGGGAACAAAATAATTCGTGAACTTCTGAAAAGCCAGAAGTGTTTCTTGTGCATTTTTGGGGGTAGAGAGAGAGAGAGAGAGAGAGTACAAGACTCACGTTGAGGGTGAGGGGCCGAGCATGGGATTCTCCCGGAGTGGTTGAAAGGAGAATCTGCGGAGGGACCTGAAGAGGCAATCGCCATGAGATTTCCGTGGGCAGTCGTTGACGAACATCGCCACGACGAAGACCACCAACTTGAGAGCCACTGCAAGGGACACCACCCACGCCTTCTCCTTGCGGTCGTACCTCGAACCAAAGAAGGGGACCTTCTCTTCTGCGTCCTCCGCCGCCACCTTTGTGGGAGTCTTCTTTCCGTCCAAAGAGCCGCCACGGATCTCGATACCAAGCTGGCCTCCACATTCACCGATGGCCAACTTCCTCGGTACGGCATCGGAATGCCCAAGAGTTGAGCGTGGGTTGCTCGGTCTTCCTGACGGCATGATGGACAATAGGTGCACCGATCTCCGTTCTCCGTTGGTTTCTTTGGTTCTTGAGAGTTGAGAGAAAAGAGAGGTGTGGCAGAATGGAACCCAATAACGTTTTAAGGTGTGCGGGAAAGATTCAAACGAGAGAGCCGTTATGGCGGAGGCGGAGCTGCTCCCGGTTTCTCGGTTTCTCCTCCCCTGGTATGACTGGACCTGGGTCAGGTTTCCACAACAGCTTTGAAAGAGTTGAAGTTTGCTTTGTAGAAATCATCATAAATTTTAATTGGCCAAATTTTTTGAAATGATATATTGGTCCCTATTAGGAGAAAAGAATCCTAATTCTACCGCTGACCATGAGATTGATTTTATGAAATTGGTTCTAGCAACATAATATATTAGTTTTTTTCTCTCTCTATCTGTCCTGCTCTTTATGTCAATCCTATGTAAATAAGAGCAGCTTGAGTGCACATACCAAGCGAGATGCTGATATTAACATATGTCACTTGTAAATTTTTGGCTTTAAAGAATTGCTTTATTATTTTACTTTTTCTTATTGCTTTCAATTATAGCATCTGCTATAGCTCTCTGTTGCTTGATGGTGTTCCGTCTATCTTCTGTTCGGCCAAGGAGAGCTGCATGTTTGATTATTGTGCTGTCGCAGATGGCAACTAATGAGGCATGTTGGAACTCGTAGTTGCCTGCAATATTTGAGCTTTTATTCTTGCTTATGAATTCCATGTATCTACTTGCAGGGAACTGCAAATCTGTGTACTCAAGTTAACATTGTTTAAACTTGGTTAGACAGGATCAATCAAATGGAGAGATGAGGTAATGCTGAAGTGGACAATCGTATGTGATGAAGTAGACACATAAGGGTGCCAACGCCATTGACAGGTGCTACCTAAATTTCAGATGGCATGATGCATCGAGTCACTAATAACGTATTGAATGAGACACTAAAGAAATATATGAAGGGGATGTGTTTAGGTTAGATTTTAGAAAACTGACAGTCTATAACTAATGATGGCTGGAGGATTTGCTTCTTCCAAACCGACCATATTTTACTAGCCACACAAAGATTTGGGCAAGCAGAGAATAATGAGTTTATCTGTTTTGGTCCTATGCTTTGTCCTACGTACTTCCCTTGCTCACAATTTCTCAGGAGAGGCGGACCAATCTGATGGACTAGTGATTTTTGCCTCCCTCCCTTTGATAGCTTTGGTTGTGTTTCTCGCCTTTTTGTTCTGCAAGCTACAGCAGATTAATGCTGTCAGAAGGAACAGTGGTGTCAATGAGGTTATACGTGTTCATGTCATTCATTCAGGTGCTTCTCTGACATCTGACGGAGTCGGCGGGGAGCTCATCAGTTCTCTGCCTGTGTTTCCGTTCTCATATCTCAGCTGCTCAAGTNTACCTGAGACGCAGAGTTCAGGCCTGATGGAACAAGGAACAACTCAAAGCCCTAATGGGGAATCTTTGAACAGAGACCGTGGAGGATCTGCAGTCGGAGACAATAGAGATGCACAAACACCAGTCAGAACAGTAGAGGATCACCTTCTTGATCGACGCCTTATGCAACAGTTGCAATCCTATGGAATAGAATCTGTATGACATTTGAAACGTTTGTACATGTAAAAATAGAAGGCCCTTGAGTTTCAACTACTTGTCCAATGAAAGCTCCACTGACCTTTGAGTGGATGGGCCACCGAGTCAAGGCCTAAGTTCCTTCCTTCCTCCATTCTCTCATAGTTTAAGTGATTTGAAGTGACATCCTTGGTATATTTGAACTTTTATATCTTGTTTCTTTTACAATACCAAAAATTGGGCTTCAAGAATATAAAATGGATACAAGTCACGTATTAGCCCCGATCAGATCCATTGTAGGAACCCCTATAAGAGAATGAGTTCTTTACATCATTTGTGTACACAATGAGCATATGTCTGGAGATGGATCCTATTACCAATATGCATATTTATTTCAATGTCCTAACATTATATCTATAGCAAACATTTTTAACTCTATCATCATCTCATATATTTGTCATTATCTCATATTCATAAAGTCTAAGATAATGATAAGAGGTATGAAATAACAATAAAAAGAAGTAATGACAGAGTTCCTATAACGACAAGAATATGTGATAATAACAAAAGTATGAGATAATGTGTAGGACATAACGATAGGAGTATGAAAAACATATAAATAAGACAAAAAAAAAAAAACTAAGATGCATTTTTGGCGTTCTTATAAATATATTGACCATAATGATTAGCATATTCTAACTAACCCAATCATTCGATCTGTATTACCTTAGATTACCTTTGGTTACCACATAACCTATATTATATCAAATCTTTGCTTGCCTTTAGTCAACACATGACTTAGACACCATCACAAGGCCTGTGCACAGACCGACGTATACAACTCGCTTTGTAGTTATCTACATATACAACTCAGCTTTGTAGTTATCTATACAGTTGGCTACGTAAATGTCCTCGGCCGTAATAGATCGTAAACCGAACTAGAGACTGAGAACTCACCAGAGCCAACAAACGTCACCGGTGGACTCGTGTCTGAGATTCAGACGCAGGTCTCGGGGACTGTCGCCGGCAGTTGCCACGTCTCAAACCTCTGAAACGTGGCATCTATGGTCGTCGTGCTCGTGCATGTATAGATAACGATAGTCGCCGGAACTGATGCCGAACACGATCGCTCTGAAAGATTCCGACTGGATGGCTTCAACTAACGAACCGGTTCTTGCCCGACTGGACCATCTCGAGCACTTGGTCGTCGTTTTTTATCAATTTGTGCAGTTCGTTTACTTTGTTTTTCGATTCTGCGATTCACCTGATCATAACTTAATGGTTTTTCTTTTTCTTAATCTGTGGTAGACAGCAAATTTGGAGGATGTAAAGGGAGTCCGGTCCGGGAAGAGTTCCAGCGTCTCGACTCCTCGAAGCGGGACGACGAGCAGCGGCGGGAACTACTCCGAGTCGCCGTCGTCGCCGGCGAGCCTGGAGAGCCGATGCAGGCCTTTGAACGAGGTGCTGGTGGAGACGCAATTGAAGGGCACCATAGTCGATAGACTCATCGACCTTGAGAATAGGGTCGTGAAGGTGCATGCTCTCTCTCTCACGCTTCTGTTTGTTCCCTTCTTCATCACAGAAAAGAAAGACAATCATCTTTATCTACTCGCAATTAAGACCAAAACCAAAATGAAGAAATAGGAAGCATGAGAAGCATCTTCTGTTGCTCTTGCTGTATTACCCTTGTAGCATAACACAAATGGTAGGAGTTCCTTTTTCTGTGTGTGCTAGCTATGAACAACTGTGTGTCGTTGCAGTTGGAGGAATTGATGTTGACGACGCGAAATGAGGAGAGCAACAGCGGAAAGACGGCCGGAGGCGGAATGGGGCTTGTGGAAGAGCTGGAGGAAGCGCATGGAGGGCAAGAAGAGAAACCACGAAAGAAGAAGCACCGCGGAACCCTGAAACGTTTGGTCAAGACCTGCGTATCAAGGAAACCTGAAGGCCCATAAAAGTCTACACCACGATGGTCTTTCCCTTTATATCTCTTTGATGAAGATAGAGGAAACTCTGATGCGCCACTCTATGTGGTCATATAATTTTCTTTTTTAAATGATGTTACGGGCAGAGTCACCATATTCTAACGATGGTGTCTGATAAGTTGGTGTTTGATGAGTTTCGGTACTGGTAACAACCGTTGTAGATTCTATATTGTGTCTATACCACTTTTCTGATCATATAATACCAGAACAGTTTCAAAGTATACAAATTAAGAAAAAAAAACAGCCCTGCGAAAAAAATAGATAAAGAGAGCGAATGAACCAAAAGCGCTTGCAGATAGATGCATAGGAAGCAACGTCAGGATTATCTTTCTCTTTCATCGACGCGATCTTGTACATATTAACAGCATTGGTATGCTGAAGTTCAGTTTGAGAAGTGTTGGCAAGAAAATGCAAAAACAATTCTTGTTTATCAGGTAGGAATTACAAAGATATGTTGGTAAACTTAGTGAACTAAAAGGCCGACAGAGGCCGACAGACTTGAGCAAAAGTTGGCTCGCTTGCTGCAAATGCAACCAGTGAAAACATAATTCAGGTACCAACTTGAAGATAGAAACTCGACGCCCAGCAATAGGCAGTAGCGGCAACCCAGATCGGATGGTTGACGCCAGAGAGCATCATCATCCGAGAGAACGTTGTTGCACTTCGTATTCATAGGGATGTCTACTTGAATCGGATATACCGTTGGCTGTATCTGTTTTTTTATACATTCACATGATTCAAACATGAATAAAAAAAGGTCTGAATATAAATCCGAAATCTGATTTGACAATCCAAATTTGATTCATATATTTATATATGAATCCAAATCTGGTTTTTAAACTAAATCTGGAAAAGCATTGGGTATAGGTATTTATTTAAAATTCAATCTGATCCAAATTCAATTGGATATTTATATATATGTGAATCCAATCTGATTGGATGTCATTTCTTAATTTAAAATCCAATCTGATTTATTAGTTAGATACCTTCTTTTTCCATATCTGATTTTTTTTGGAATAGCTGGTTCATATATCCAATTAAAATCATATATATTAACATCCCTACTTATTCACACAGTCAAGATCCCTATGTATTCACACAGGTTGTTAATTTTGCAGGTAAAGGTTGTAATGATGCCCTGTACCAAGAACATGCACAAAAGGTGCACAACAACGAACTGAAATGACTCGCTGCGTAAACTTCCTTGCTCTGTTCATCTCATTTCTGCAGAGATCATTACCTTAAGTAAATCTTTGTCAGAGACATGAGTTCTCTGCTTAAGCAGTCCCGCTCCTTAATAATTCTTAAACATGATCGGTGCGAGTACCCAAGCAAATTCACGGACAAATTATGAAGTAAAAAACCATACTATTGCACAATGTTCACCATTTTCTGCACGTCTTCGGATGAATAATAAAAAAAATGTTATTTTGATGCAACATGAGGCTGGGTTAAACAGCTAACAGATCTGACAGAGGCAATATATTTCAACTAAGCGGGCAGAGAAGACAAACAATTTTGCATAAGGAATGAATTAAGGTGGAGTCACAACTTTAAGGTATCATGCATGCATGCAGGCAAGAATAGACATTTCCTCGTCTATGAAATGCATGAGACAAATTTATAAATTACCGTTTCTCGAGGTTAAATTTGCACAGGCAGATGGAATTTCACAACTGTGTCGTATAAATAAAGGGAGAGAGGAAGAAGCACTTTTACTGGAGCAAAAAGGTCGAAAAGGACGACGCCGCCAAGGAGAGAAAAACATAGCAGACCCTTAAGTTTGCCACTGTCTGCTTTCATCATATCTGACGAGAATAAAGCTTATTTAGACCCTCAAGTATGCAATTCTCTGTTATCATATCTGAATCCAATAAGCAACTTCCAGAAGATGTAAAAGTATTTAGACCCTCAAGTTCGATGAATTATGCTTCTTTTTTATTTTGCAATTGATACATTATGAGTTTATTTGAGAACTACACAGCAAAACAAGCAATTCAGACATTGATCATAGACACTGTTTCTTGAGTTACAGTTAAACATTACCATATTATTCTATCATAAACAGAGGTAAATTGTTTACGCTCAGAAATGCTTCAGTTTGGTTGTTGAATATAACATAAGTGCCTAGGCAGAGCCCAACGCTTTTTAACAACATGAGCATGCGCAAAGAGAGATGATGAACCAAGTTGGCAAACCTTTCTTCTTGTGAAAAAGAATTGACCTCGGTACCGTCTGTATTGCCATAACCAACTGCCCCAAAATCAATCAAGTCGAAATCATTGGAATTTGAGACGTTGCCTTTTTGAACCAAATATTAATAACATTAACCCAAAAGATTTTGCAAGAAAAAGAGAAAACAAATATTAAAACAAGTTGCAACTGATTGGACCAATAAAAATGCTGAATGGCCCTAACATTCCTCATAAGTGTGACCTCACATGAGCACACAGCCACACACAAGCATGCATGCACACACAATGTAAAAGAGAGATTTTTCAGCGTCATTTGTACAAAGCATTCTACAATGCGATAGAAGAAAAGAAGACCTGACTGAAGCCAGGAAATTTAGATGATTATCCTCCTTTTGCCAATGGCAGTAAAGCATTTCAAGTTTGTTCCACGACCTAGAGCGGGATAACCACAAATTCATTTTCACTGTGTGAGCAGCTTCGAGTCGCAAGCAACTATTTTTACCCTCCCAACATTTTCTTGGGAGTCTTCGTTCTTGAACGTTGCATCCTGTAAAATGAATGTCCAGACATTATCACAGAACCGATAGGTGTGCAAATGTCCCTGCAAAATTGAAGGCCGGTCGGTTAAGAAACCATAACAACCAAAGATGAGCAAAGCATCACTTCCAATAAAATAGTACAGACAGTGTTTCAAACTGGACATAGATCCACAAAACCTGCATTCATTCTGTCGCTATATAACTATGTTATAGTAAGTCTCTAAATCAGAGTGAAAACAAAACCACGCTCATAAATCATCATGAATAAAATGAAAAACAATAAAACAGAGGAAAGCAATAATAAGGATACTGAGGTAGGCAGCACCCAGGCCCCAAAGCTGTGTCCACATTTCATTCGCAAGGAGCAGCCATTATACGAGAAAAATACACAATATATGAAAAGATAAGAGATTTAGAACTACAGTCTCTTAGGAAGGTCCTGGATCAATAACAGTGTTCGTTGACAAACTTCTGCCTACTCTCTAATAGCCAGAAAGCTATTCAGTAAGCACCAGCTGTCAGATTTGGGAAAAGCTCAAAGCTCCACTTTGCAAAACTCAGCAAAAGATTTTTTCACCGTCTTTAAGCAGACTTGCAACTCCTGCCAACTGCACGTGTTCTCTGCCATCTCTGTGTAAACACTTCCAATTCCTGGATCCTCATCCCATCCGCCATCTTAAACCTGTAGTTGTTCTCTGCCATCTCTGTGTAAACACTTCCAATTCCTGGATCCTCATCCCATCCTGCCATCTTAAACCTGTAACTGTTCTCTGCCATCTCTGTGTAAACACTTCCAATTCCTGGATCCTCATCCCATCCTGCCATCTTAAACCTGTAGCCAGCCACCATTCCACCTCTTCCTGAACCTCTATTCCCCAGTCTAATTTTAAGGGCTGCTCTATGCACATATTTCAAACTTCGAGGCTGCAGTTATTAAGAAGTAAGAACTGTTCATTGGTTATGTCAAATTCCATTCATCTTCCTCCATTACCACCATATTATCAAGTCATAGCAAAGCTTTCAACATTAAAGGATAGCCTTCTACTTAATGTTCTTTGTCATCCACCATTTCGACCAGTCACCAGACTCCTCGGTGGTCTCCCAGAGAGCCCAAATTTCCCACAAAAAACTGCCATATTTTCTGTGTTCTACTGCATTTAAAAAACAAACTAGTTTTATGCTCTTCGTGAGTATGCCAGAAGAAACACCAAGAAGCCAGTGAGAAGCCCAGTCTCTTCATTCTACTGTCTGTCAAAAGGCAATTTTTACAGCCTTTATATGACACCCAACAGGCTGTTAGTACCTATCCCCTGCCATATCCTCCATTTCTCTTTAGGACCCTTTGACCTCAATGCTTCCTATATGTTCTTTCTAAAGAAATCCTTTCCATTTGTACGGTCCAATTCAATGACATCCTGTCTGAGTTCTTCAGAGGCTCTGACCACAAGTTCAGAGGAGAGGTTTTCTAATGCTGTCAAAAGTATCTTGTCTGATGAAGACATTTCCAGTATCTAGCAAAAAGCATTTCTATGAAACCTGATCAGGTGCTGATTTACAAACCATAGCATGGTAAACCAAATGGAAACCTCCATAACCAACTACTCCTGTAAGCAATCAAAGAAACAGATGGTGTACTGCTCATCGGACATGAAAAAATGAAAGTTAGTTCTAGGCTTCTAGCCAAAAAACAAACTATGGAAATAATTGTGATGAGTGGAAGCAGTGTTATCTGTATCATACGATATGGATGTATCGTATAGGTCGACAAAATCGGTATGATATGCCCACAATACATAACTTTCATGTGTATCATAGGTGAATAGATCGTATCTTACGATAGGGCTGCCGCATTGTACGATACAATTTTTAAGAAAGGGGCACGATGTCTTTTTTATTGATTTCTGTTTCAAAACCACCTCTTCCCCTCCATTTCTAACACTTCTAAGACCTCTGGGAATGAGACTTTTTTACTGGTTTTGGAGAGAAATTGCAAATTAATTGTCGATTTGAGGGAAAGATTGCCGATTTAAAAGGAGATTTTCTCATAGGAAACCTATTCGTGTTTTGAAAAAAAGGGCTCTTATGTTTCTTCTTCTACAAAAGTTATACAATCTCTCAAATTCATGTTTTAAGTATATTTCTATTGTTTTATAAAGTTGACCATAGGCTTCCACTTATTTTATGAAGTTATCTTTTTCATTTTTTTAATTTGTTGTCAACATATTATGGTTTATGAATTAATCATGAATGTTTTAGGTGTGTGATGAATTTTTTATATAGAACACATTTGTCACGATTTTTTTTTAATTTTCTCTATTTTTTTATTTTTTATTTTTATGAATAAAAAATCATAATTTTACGATATGTTTTACAAGACGTGACCTACACTAGCAACAACTAATGGTAATAGATACCTCCAGAGTACATTTAGAATTGCACAAAAGAGATATACCTTTAGAAAACCTCATATAAGTAAATCGAATGTGATTGTACTTGTAGCATACGTACATATTAGCACACTTATTCTACGTGTATTTTTCGAGTCATTAAAGTACCCTCTATACCTTCAATCACAATCAGCTGATATAAACAACTACTTGACAGATTAACTTTCATTTGATCTTGTATTTATATGATAAGGAATATCAAAAAAGCACTGCTTCCACATGATGCTTAAAAATGACATCTAACAACCTGAGGAGAATGACCTCTTATCAGAATAATTTTCTGCAATCCATTTCTCTGCAGAGTTTACCATAGTTCCTACTATATTGTCGTGATACCCTCAAAAATTTTCACATATTACCTACTAGACTTGTTAAACTAGACTTTTTATACAAAGTAAGGTTCAGTGGGGCAGAAGACGTGAACAATCTGCATACACTCAAATCTTCCAGAACCTACGTAACCTTGAAAATTTAAAAAGAAATACAGCATAACATGCTAATATTTTCTATTTTATATTTGTTGTATCTGAAATATTCTAATCCCTATTTTCCCTCAAGTCTTAATTTATACCATTTGTTCAAAGCTTCATCAGCAGGAATAGACCTTTTCAACAGCTTGCCATTCTTGACGCCTAATTTCTATGATCACCTCTAGGCTTAAAGTTTTGAGTCCATTTGCCTTTTGTCTCCACAATTCAGTCTTCGTGCCTATCATATTCACCTTTTGCTAACTCCAATAGTTGTATCAAACCACATCCTAATACATGCATGGAGAATTTGTTAAGTAAATGCATATTATTTCATAGAAATAAATATGACTTTATCATTCTCTTAAAGGATATTCATATTCCTATGTTTCAAAATGCATCCACTCGTAACTTACCAGGACCTAAAAGTCCAATTTAAAACAGTTTTGTCATGCATCACATCACAAAATAACCAAGTTATACCTACTCTACACTTCACAAAAGCTATCATCTAGTAGCATATCGAAACTCGCCAAGGCTTTGCCTATCATCTGAATCTTATTGCATTTGATAACAGTTAACAAGCACTCTACATCAAGAAACTTGTTCAATAGCTTACCTACAAAATTGTTACCTTAAATTGGTCAAGCTCGATATGTGGCATGATGTCTAACGAATGACATTATCCATGCCAAGTATGAAGAACATTTTCTCTATTCAATTCACACATGAATACATACTATTTTGGGATATGCCATAGAAGTCTCCACTGGTTGCTATGTCATTTCTTTTGTCTCTCCTATAATAAGAATCTTTATTGTTCTTTCTAGAATCACAGATGTGACAAGTTAACCACATTTCCATTCCTGAGACTTGGTTTGGTAACTGGTGGTTGATGTACACCAGCAACTATTAGTCAATTATTGCCACTAGCAAACCAGTCGACTCTTATATCCTCTTGCATTCCCTGCCTTAGCATTTGGCTTTGGTGGACGGATAATTGATATATAACAGCTCCTTATCAACTCTGGTCCCCTGATAAACCATATTCATCTTATGTCAACCAAGGAATTCATTAATTAGAATTTGCTTCTTGGAACCACAATTCCCTGTCCAAATGTTTGACAAGAAGTACAGAATGACGCATATTCCTCATTTTTTACTGATGCTTTCAGAAGGGGCCAAAAACTCATAATATAACGGACAGAAGTGGATCTAAGCCAAGGTAGATTTGCATATTCATCTACAGTTTCGCAACACTGATGTAACATGCATTTCTTTTTTGGAGAAGCAGTCAATTGACACGAAAGTACACCAATCTTGTGAAAAAAAGGATCAAAACAGAGGGAAAGCCCTGTTGCAGAAAACGGTAGAGTGGCCAAAACGAGCATGATTCTACAACACAAAACACTGCCTAAATCTTCTGTAAACCACAAAGGTTGCAAAAGGCATTTTCCACATAAACTAAATCTTCTTGAGAACTTATAAAATAATTTACGCTACTAGAAAAGCTTTCTCAACACATATCATGGACTCAAATATTTCATAGTTTATGTCTCGATCAAGAAGAGCTCCAAGATAAACTCAGACCTTTATGGTGACTTTGCTTTTCACTTGAGTCTCGAGAGCTTCTGTCATAGACTGCATCAGAAACCCACAAACACATGTTACCGTCCACACTCTTGACATAATTGTATCTTGACTTGTATGAAAATAAAATGACCACACATCAAACTAAAGAAATGAAAGACAGGTGTGACTACAAAACTAGCAGCAGATAACAAGTTACCTTGTCGAACTGTACTAGCACTTGAATCGCAAGTTCAGGAGTAAGAGTCCCATTTGAGACCATTTCATCGAGAGTTTCAGTCAAGCACATCCCGATGGTCGACCTTCTGTAAAGCTCAAAAGTTGCCATCTGCTGGGAATCGACAGAGAAACTTACTTACATCCCCAAAGGAAAAGCAAAACAGAAAAAGCTATCTCCATCAGCTGCTAAAAAGAAATCGAATCCATGGACACTGGAATCAACAACCACCAATTCCCTCCAACGGTCATACCTCCTACATGACGAAACAAACATCGTAGATTGACATGTACAACCAACAAGGACGAAAAAAAAAACGAAATGAAAGAAAAAAAAGAACCAAGACACAAACATCAGCTATCCAGAGACTAACAAAAAATCCACCCACAAATTGCCGAAAAAAAAAAAATCAACCGCATATGAATTAATGGAAGTTGTGAAACAAGTCCACCTACTCGGTTGCCTAAAGCCCTAAATTTAACCAAACGTAGGAAAAGGAGAAACGGAAGGCCAGAAGTGCGGAAGGATCACTATAAAACATATGAAACAAAGGAATCGATAATGATGAGGAAGCATCGCATTCATGGTTGACAGCAATTCGAAAGCCTCGAAGCGAACGCCTTTCTTGGCAACAGGAATATTGCAATCAAACAAATCCTGAAAACCAATCACTCCTAACCAGAATAAACGAACACAATGAAGACAAAAATTTAGGGCTTCGAATGTACCAGAGAGAACTGAGACAAATCGAGATCAAACGAGAGAGAGGGAGAGAGAAAGAGAGATTCAAGATGACCTCGTATTTATATGCCAAATTTTAAGATGTTCCGGTATTTATAGACGCGGTAGCTTCCCACGCAGCCGGCAGCGGAGGAAGCCGTCGAGCGGGGAATCTTCAATGGGTCGGATCTCATTATTGGACCCAGAAGTTTTGGACCTTTTGGTGGATGGTCAGATGAACATTCATATTCAAATTTTTAATTGGTCACAGCACTAATATATAAATTGATGTCTTCATGTGGGCCTCTGGGTAACCACCGCCTCTGATCTTTTCAATCAGAACTTGGAATCTAGAAGGGGAAATTTGTTGTTAATGGAGATGGAGAGGGGGGAGTATGTAATGAATGACCCCATTTTTTCCCATTAATTTTCTTCTTTTTTTGTTTTGTTTTTTGATTTGCTATGCATGGAGAAAACCAACTTGTTCACTTGTCTAAAGACTCAATTTGAAGGAAATATCATTCACTTGAAAATGGAAGGAAAACAATAGATGTTCCAAAATCCATATTCATAAAATCAACATCAAACATCATAAGAAAATGCATTATTGGAAATCAACTGTTTAGGTGGAAACGATCAGCCTTGAGATCCACAAGTAAACATTTCTCCACCCTCAACTTATTTACTCTCTCCTATCCAAAAAGAAAATATGAAGTGAGAACTAGGAAACAGTTTCACTATAGAATCTATCCTTTGGCCTATTCTAGCTTCAGGCAATCATGCATGAATTATAAACTTATTTAATTACTCGATACTGGTTTTGCATTCGCTATCATGCTTACATAACTCAACAATCTAGTTTGTTTTAGTTATCATCCATGGGCACTAATGGGGTTTGTACACGAGTCAAGTTGAGCTCGAGCTCAGGTTGAACTCCACAAGCCAGGCTGCTCGACTTGACGAGTCGAAATCAAGTTCAACCTGTTTAACTCATTTATGTTAATTAACTTAACCTCTCTCGTTTCTTTAACTCATTAACTCGTTTAACTGATTTCTTTTAACTAATTCAACTATGAATAACCATCTAATAGAAAATCCAAAGAAAGAACGCACATATTTTGCATGCAAATCTGTTGAAGAAAAAATTTAAACAAAAAATCTCTCTGTCATGACACGTCTATGTGGCCGATGAAACAAGTTGAGTTCTTACAACTCGAGCTCGACTCGTTTAACATTTTGAGCATAAATTTAAACTCAAGCAAACTCCTTTATAAACGAGCCGAGTTCAAGTCAAGTTTTTATGAGCGAGTTCGAGTGGAGCTCAAATTGGCTTGACTCATTATGCAGCCTAGGCACTATGAGGGAATGAACGATGACGATACTCAAAGGCTGGGTATATTCATATAAAACTACACACCTAAGAGTAAGTCATTTTAAGATTCTCAATAACTAAATGAAAATACAATGCAAGTACTAAAGTCGCAGATCGGTCACTATTATGTCATGGTGGGGATGGACCATACCATGGTTGAGATGTCTGAACAAAAATAAGTGAACAACTGAACTGCTATATATAGCAATCAAATTAGCAAAAAAAAGAGCGACGAGCAGTCAGACCTTCATCTCTCAGGCGGAATGGCAAATTCCTTACTTCATTCCGCCGCAAAAGAATATGTGCCTTCCAGTTCTACTTGCCACTTAGCAATACTTGCAGATATAGGAAGGTTGAGAGGACAACATAGGAAGCCACAAGCCAGGCATTGCCATATAAGATAGGCTCTAAATATTATCCAATACTGGAGTTGAAGTTCATGTCATCTTTGAGTAAGCCAAATGTTGCAGATCTAAATTTTTTCACTAGAAAAGGCTATGTGTGCGGCCTAAATCTCCTGGAACCTGACATAGATTCAGTTGTTCTTTTCCAAAACCTCACGCCGAGGGGACAAAAGGAAATTGTTTTCAGCTCAAGCTAGTAGAGGTTCTTTTTTTTCCAGAGTGTTCCTACCACCCCGAAAAAAAAGGCCCTTGCCCGCAGGGGTGGAGTCTTTAATGAGGGGGACCAAATTAAAGTTTTTAAATTTTAACTAAGGCCGAAATATAAATTCTTCAAAATTTTTATATAAAACCAGTAAAATGTTCTAAAATTTAGATATTAAAAAAAATTTGAGGTGGGTCGAAGACCCAAGCGGGCCGTACCTTGGCTCCGCCCCCTCATAGTGCCTAGAATCCAAGGCACCCAAACCTATTGCAGGCAACCCATCCAAGAAAATAACCATCTGAGACTAGTGGTGCAGTGGACGAACGGACCTCAAAGGACCCGGGGGTCTGGATTTGCTAGACGCGTCAAGGAACCTGTCCCCAACAAGGGGGCTTAGGACAGGCTCAAGTGCAGGGGAAAGGGTGAAGCAAGGACAGAGGTGGCGCAAATTCAGTACTTCTCAGCATAGCTAAACACATGTGCACCTCCATGGATAACTTAATCCATGTAGTGGAAGCAGGGCAAGAAGAATGAGACTTTTAACAGGTGCAACGCTCAGATTGGAGCCTGGCAGGCATTCATTTAACATGTTGCAAATTAGCAAAATACTATTTTTGCAACACATGACAACAATGCGAGATAAAAATAACAGCTTCCCAACAGAATGAAATCGATTAGTTAGGATGAAGAGAGATCCCCACGATTCTTTATTCATGTAATATCTGATCCCACAAAGAAATGCCGATGAATGATATGATTCAATTGCACGTTGCTATTGTATACACCAATTACTGACTTCCACCAAATTGCATAAAGTACCAGCGGTGTACTACCAACTAATTACAGGATTGCGCATCAACTATCAGAAAATGTAAACCCCTAATTTACGGGTAAAGAAAGCTATGTTAGTATTATACAAGCTATGACCTTTGCAGTTTGCATATCATGGAAAGTTGATTCATTACCCATTCTCCAATCTGAGGACCCTCAGCTACACTTCAGTCGTTTAGCATTCGATTCTCGAAGCCAGTCAGCGCAGTCATCAAAAGTACCACAAGGATGGGCAAGTTGCCATTTCAGTAGCTTTTTTTGCTGCAGATTAGAAAGCTATGTTATTATTATAGAAGCTATGACCTTCAACATATTATGAAAAGTTGGCTCATTACCCATTCTCCAATCTGAGGACCACCATGTGTAAGTCCTAAAATGCTCATGACAGCTTTTCCATCCAGAAGCCTTTTCATCTTCCATACATTTTCCAAATCTGCAGTAAATAAGAAACAACTCCTCATTTAAGTCCTCCAATGACAATATATCAATAAAAAATGCTGGAATGATAGAAATCATTTGGTTGTTCTTATTGACATTAGGGTGCAGATGAACTGGATCAATGGCAGGCATTCAACTTTTGCTGTACTAAATCCAAACTCTCCATGTATCTCGTTGGTCCAACTATAATATTTTGAACTCTTAGTTGGCAGTTGTTAAACTGCATTAAGAGTAGGGCTTTGCAATTTTTATTGAATCAATCTGAATATGTGCTGAACCCGGGTTCAAACCACTAGCCCATAGCCTTGCAAGATAGAACTCTCTCTCTCTCTCTCTCTCCCCACCGACACACACATGTATCTATTGTACACTGTACACATGAACCAAAAGGTATAAACTGGCTGGAAGTTAGACAGTTTATGAATTATTGTGCACATGAAGAAAGGGATAAATAGACGGTGGAAGCTTCAGTTTTAGATGGTCCATGTCTACTGTACACATGAATCAAACAATATAAATTGACAATGGAAGGTTCAATTTTAGACAATTCATGAACTACCGTATACATGACTCAAAGAACTATTGAACATATGAATCAAAAGGCATAAAATTGACCGTGGAAGCTTCAATTTATACAGACGATGAATTAAAGAAAATGCATTATGCTCCATATGCACAACCAACATTAATATGGCTAAAACTCCAGATCAATTTTAGGTAGTGATAATATATGAACAGAATCATGTGCCCTGAGAATTGGAACAGCTTGCTTCATGTGTTAATGTCGCATGAGCAGAGAAATTGAGAAAATAGTTGAGCCAGGTTAGTCACACACGCAATCAGCAAAAGACATCAGCCTAAGACCAGACAATTGAAAGCACAAAAGATCTAAAATCTAACAACGTCACTAGTACCTCTTGATTATAGAAAATTAACATAGCTTAGAAGAAAAAGAAGAGGAAAAAAATAAATTCAAGTAAAAAAAATGTATGTTATGATCCTCCTTTTTCCACTAAATGTTTGCATATACCAGGCAGGTTATCCGCATTGTAAATAGATGTTGAATGTGTACTGAAGCTACTGAAGCTCAAATGCACACATAAACCAGTCACAATCCTGCTTATCTGCTATGGAATTCTGTTTCCACAGCACAATATACAGCAAGTTGAAATTCATAAGAGAACAAACTATCTGCTTCCTGATTCCTTCAAAAATGCATAGACTTCAAAACCAAATGTACAATAGAAGCTTAGGTTGCAAGACAAATTATTTTCACAAACGTAGACATATGTTGCCTCAAAGTGAGCAGTGAAGTAGAAAACAATGTCTGGGTCCATCAGTTACATGGCAGACAAAACAGCTAGTTGAATTATGATATAGAGACTATAAAATGATCCAATGTACAGGACAAAATGAGCAAGCAAGGACTACAAACTGATGAAATGGCAATTTTGAAATGAATAAACTTGTCAAACCTCAAGCAAAGCGATGAAAGCAAACAAGAGAGGAAAGGGAAAGAAAACAGCAAATCATACCCATGTCAAGGACTGATTTCTCTACTCTCCTGTATAACTCAACCCTTTCACTCAAGCTGACATCTAACTCTTTGGCAAGATCGTTTTTAGGTGGCAACAAAGAAGATATCAACAAAGCTACCCGCCATAAGTCTTTGATTTCCATCAAGAGCAATCCTGATCATATATAAAAAGTCACTTTTTTCTCATAATATTTTTTTATATAAATGTTAGAATATTGCCTGCATGATATATAGATGCATAAGATTGTTTGATGTGATGGTAGAGAAAGATACTCTGCACTTCCAATTATATAAAAAGTCAAACAGAACAATTCACGTCATATAGAAACATGTCCAAAGTCCAAACCAAGTTATAGGTGGAACAAACATCCCTGGGCTAGGCATTTATATACAAACAATGTTCCAAAATATTTCGTAAAAGATCTCTAATCTCTAAATGCAATCCATCTCTTCAAATGGCTGCCTAGAAATGCATATAGGGAAAAATGCCCTATAACCTACTCATGGAGAAATGAATGCTCTAATTATTTAAACCTGAAAGCCCTGCTTGTTGACTTTGACACATTGCAGAACCTATCCATGGACACTCCTATGCGTGTGAAGTGTCAATGTCAAGAACTTCTGGAAACTGAAACTGATATTGAGATTCCTTGCATATTTCTTAATGGTCTTTTTTCTTATGTAACAGAACCAACAATTCTCCCTTTTTATCAAATTATAGAGAAAAGAAGGTAAGGATTGAGGTGCTTCCCCTCTTTTGTTCCCTTTCCATTCGTAAATACACTACCCCTTTCTTTTAATCTATGTCATACACAAGTATGTTTATGTATGCATTTCAGTTGTTGGCTCCAATAATGAATAATACCAAAAAGTCATAGACGTGCTAGAAATCCTAATTCCTACGTGAATATGTGTGTGTGTGTGTGTGTGTGTGTTGACTATGTACATGTAATATATACAGCGATATGCATATGTATTTATCAATGAATTTATAAGAAAAATGTATTTTGTAGATTTCTTTCATACATTATTTTTATAATTTAGATTGATGCCACCCACAATAGTCGTAAAATCTGAACATGCCTGCTACATCTGTGAAGCAGCCCCAGCCACATAAGGAATCCAATTACTGCTGCATACTGTGCGCAGTGATCAGAACCCTGATGTGATGACTTGACCAAAAATTGCTTTAAGTGCCGACCAGACAAAAAGGGAAAACAAAAGAAATAGAGAAAGAAAGGTGAGGGAAATAAAGGAAGAAAAAGAAGAATAGAAATTGAAGAGAAAGAAAGGAAATCAGTGATGGAGTTACCCAGTCGCTGGTGGCTCGAGGAGGAAGAAAAATTATGTTTCATTAACCCTAATGTCAACTGAAGAGAGATTAGAGGACGGTGATACACTTTACAAAATTGGTCCTCCAAAAATAACAAAATAATAAATACAGACTTATCACTCCTAATATTCAATAAACCCCGACTCTAACTTTTATGTTCTCTCAACAAAGACAATAACTTAGAAACTTCATTCAGGTTCCTGTTTTATGTTTGACAAGCCTAGATATATCTCTAATCATACAAGAATGTTCCACAATATTATACTAACACTTTTCTACTATTTACTAAAAGTATGAAGCTAAGGACAGGAGCCCATGCAAAATCATGGACTCCTCGCAACATGACGAAGAACTTGAAGGATGGTTACCAAAAGGAAATTGGAGGACTAGACTAGGAAACTGCCGATACATGTGTTCTTTTTGTCTATCTGAGAGTGCATTCCACCCAGCATTTTAAAGTTATAATATCTCCCTTGAACTGGTTTAGTACCTATGTCCTTAAGGGTTTATAGGTTAGAAAAAATAAAATCTCAGATTGCAACTCCAAAATCATTATAGGAGTATGTATATTGAGCCAAAGCAAAAAACATTGAGCTTATGGCATAATTGTGTGTGTGAACCTGCACATATTCTTTTTTTTGAAGAAAATGGCACATCCAGGTCATCTTCCTGAAAAGCTGCTTCATTGTCTGACGTGATGAAAGAGCTAGAAGTTGCAAATTTCTCTGCCGCTTTATGCAATGCTATGACCTGTCGAACATTTGTCAAAACAGCTCCAAAATCAGTAAAAAAACAATTCAGAGTGTTGTCCATTAAGTGTTTAAGAATAAACTAGTTTTTATAAGAAATATTTCTGTTCAAAGTATCATTTGAAAAGGCTAACCGCATCAGCATCACTTGCTTTGAGCTTGAGGGAGTTCCGAAAGATACTGTTTACAACAGGAACCTGTATTAACAAATATAACCTTAAAGGTGAAGAGTTATGACATAATTTTCGGTGCATAACAAACCCATCATAGAAGTAGAGCAATCACAATCTAGAGGCAAAGCAAAATTAGAAATAACTAAGTTTCTAAACCAGGAATAGTGCACAGAAGTTAGTTTCCTCAAATGCAACAAATAACACAAAAGCATCATGTGCAAGTTAGTTTCTTCACAGAAAAAAAATCTAAAGTAGCTTTGGCATGATATTTCAGAACATTGGTGATCCTGAACATCTTCCAATACAAAATCAAGCTTCTAATTTGTTAATATTTATAAGCACTTTCTGTAATAGCTCAACTATTTTTTTCTTTGCTTCCTGTTCCTACCAATGCTTACTTTTTTTTAAAGATACATGTATCCTAAAATTTTCCTCAAATGAATGATCACTTCCAAACCTTGCCCAGAAGCCTAACAAAAAGAAATTTATCAATATAAATAATAGCAAGGTTATAAAATTTTTAAGAAAAAAGGTGAGTTAAACATTTTCTCAACTTCCAAACCCACCCATCTTGTCAATGGCTATGCATTAAAACCAGCACATATACTAGCACAAATACAATCTTGCAAACTTCAACTGCTAATAATTTTCTTCCTTTCACTTCATGGTTCACATAAGCCAAAAAAGTTAGTTATCTTCAGTTAAATGTATCTTCCATTAACTTTATTTTATGCTCTCAGCTCAATAGTTTCTTTTTTTCCATGAAGACCAAATATTGAGAAATATCTCCAAGGCAACATTATCTTAAACAGTGCCAGAAAAAATACACTTGACAAGAACAAGTTCAAGCCCTTGTATATAGATTCATAGAAAGCTCCGACCTTGCCTTTGAGAAGAAGACAGTTTCAATATTGATATTCTAAATTTGTCACATATTGGAATTTTTCCCCCCCAGAACACAAAAAGAGTTTCTTCCAATAGAGGATCAAGATCTAAAAAAAACATGAAAAAATGAAAAAAATAACCACATTAATTCTACACAGAAGTAATCTGAACATAAAAATAAAGGTCCACCTCATTGAAAGAGATGAAAGATTTATATATGAATGCAACACAGAAAAATTTAAGAATTACACCAGAAAAAAAGCCAAATACTCTTGAGAACATCTTTAGCAGTGAGAGAAAGATGAGATCACCTTCTTGCCTTTAGAGTCAGTGTAGTTTAAAGCCATGAGTGGAACAAATAGAGCACTATATAAGCACAATCTCCTTTGATCATCCTAAAAAGAAATTGTCGACAGAATATCATTTATTCAACAACGAAACTCAAATAGTAGAGCAAGCAAACAACCTCACAACGTAAAAGCATGCAATTTGTATGCTGCCATCCATTCCTATCTGTTCCCATTACAGAATAAAAAAATGAAACAAGAACACAAAAAGAACTCAACAGTTTCCAGTTTGAGAAAACTTTCTGAATGAACATAGCCTCAGACGAGTAACCAACTTTATATGAAATGGAATGCAAATGTCCCTTGATTATGCAAAAATACATATTAATAATCTGTAAGAAAGTGCTATGGAAGATCAAGTTGATAAAAAAACTAGATGCCCCAAAATTTGAAAGCCCAAATTAAATTTGCTGCACTCCAGAAAATGTCAAGTTGTTAATATTATGGAAGGAATAGTAGGCATAAAGTCTATAGAGGTTACACTTCTGACCTCAAACAGTTTGGCCGTCACCTGAATATGAACACACAGTTAATGCATTCTCCACCTATGAAAAATCCACATACACAAGGACAGACACAAACAAGTAACAACATCACTCTTGTCTCATCATAGCTAAGTACCTCCAGGCTGCAAACCTAATAGCTCATTCAATTTATGACTGCAAGAAGTTATAAAGAAGAAACGAATAATCATAGAACTAGAAATGACATCATCAAATGTGTGTACAGGATATTCACATGCATGCTATGGCTGCGCAATACTACCCCCATATTAAGAAATTTATAAACATTACTCTCCTAAATCAATTGCTTTGGTCTGTTTGGATGATTGGGTAAAGAATGATGGTGATCCAATGCATGAAGTGTTAACAAAAGTATGTCATGAAGAAATTGTATTCATTAAATATTTTATGAATTGTTTGATAATTGACCATATGTATTTCTTTCAGGTTGAGGATGAATCAAGTGGATCTTCTAATTCATTTTTTGTATGTCTATTATGTTGTTTACATTCTTGAAATAATATGGTATAATTATTAGTTATTGTGATTATGATTTGTTACATTATTTTATAGGTCCCATGAAGACAAAACGTGTAAGAGCAATGATATCAAAATTTTGGCAACCACATTGTTTTGCAGGTCTCATACTTGTTGCACTATGATTTGTTTGTGGAAGAGATCTTTAATTTGAAAACTTGTTATCATGCAATAGCTTGCAGCTGCTCTCTTCTAAAGGGTGCGAATTTCATTACTTTCATATATATATATATATATATATATATATATATATATATATATATATATATATATATATATATATATATATATATATATGAAAAATTGTAGCCAACAGAGTTAGGTTATTCATCTTTGTGATTATGATTCGTTACATTGTTTTGTAGGTCTGATGAAGACATAACGTATAAGAGCAATGGACATCAAAATTTTGCCAACCACATTGTTTTGTAGGTCTCATACTTCACAACCACAATGTCCTATCATCCTTTCACAGGCTAGAGATATCCAAATGGGTTCATTTTGTTAATGGAAACCATGGTTTTTTATAAAGGCTTGAGGACTCGGCACAGAGATGTGGGCTTGATAGCATCAACCGTTGTTCTTGTTAGAGATTGTTTCAATGATGCACATGTTGTTGATCTCGAGCACGTATGATGTTATCTACAATGAAGGAAATAGTATTGGTCAATGTTGCACATAATGCATTATTTTGAAGTTTGGTTTTGTGAATGGTAACAAAGACCAGCTAATTGATGGAAGTCTTTAATCTTAATTGTTTTTTATCTTCGTTGTCTAAATTGCTAATGGCAATGGTGGTAATTGCAAATTCATATTCAATAACTATATCATATGAACAGAAAATATTGATTTGCTATATTAAGGGTCATTTTAATGATTGGTTCTTATGTTATACATAGAATAATAACAACAGTAAAAAAAAGCTCATTCAAGTTTAATGTTAAGCTGTCATACTTGCTACAGTAGTATATTGACATTTTTTTAAATAATTTTGTAGGTTTTTACAAAAGCTCATTCAAGTTTGCCGAACCTTAATCGAGTCGAGCTCAATTTATGGCAAAGAAATAGTCCATATATTCGAACGAGTTTGCCAATGCTTGCAACGATGAATATCAATTCTATTCAAACGAGTTTGTCGAGCCATAATCGAGTAGAACTCGAGCTCAACACGTAACTGCTGAGTCGAGCTCGAGCTACTTCGGTCAAGCTCTTCTCAAGCTCGAGCCGAGTCGAGCCGATCTCGGGCTGACTGAACTCGGGCTCGACTCGGCTCATGTTCACCCCTAATCCTCCCCAAGAATGTATACTTCAAAAAGCAAGAAACTTCTGTTGGAAAAGGCTTTATATATGTTGAAAAGTTATTTCAGTTTTGGAGTAGATAGCTCTAATGCAATTTGTTAGAGTTTTAGTGCTTTACAAATAAAATGTATTAGGAGGACTTCTTTGTAATTTTTCTCTAATCTTCTTTGAATAGGGATCAGGGTTAATGAGAAAGGGTACTTTTCGGTTTTCTCCAATCAGGTTGAAGTTGAACATGGTATCAAAGTGTCCATCAACCTGAAGCTTCTAATGTCTTCTTGACTGGTTTTCTTCCTCTCTACCTTGTTTCACTTTTCTTCCTCTTTCCTCTCTCTATTAGACGAAGTGTGAGTTGATCGCCCCTTCTCTCTCTCTCTCTCTCTCTCTCTCTCTCTCTCTCTCTCTACGTGATCAGGGGTCTGGTCAAATCTGTGCAAATATGCAGATGTGATCAGATGCCCTAGATCGATCGGTTGTTTCTGTGGACATGATCAGAAGCCCTAGTCATTGGTGTTGTTATTGGTGGACGTTAATCAACTTCTTAGTTGGATCTGGTGTGATCCTTTTCAAATGTGGCAACTTATAACTTATTAGTTATTTCAGCAGTTCTGGTTATCAATCCATTCTTGAAGGTATGAATTGTGCTTGCTGATGATTGTTCTGTACTGTGTTAGTTCAGAATTCCATTATGGAAGTCGTGGAGTTGCACTGGATAATGAACGGGCCCTAGTCGTCCTGTTTTGTTCCAACTTCCAACACATTATCACTGGTGTTAGATTAATATAATGGCTGGTTCTCATGGGCATATTTGGTGTTTCTCTTTGCAGATTATATATATCTAAATATATATTCTGATTTGGTGATTGCCAGTCATAAGTTGTGCTTCATTTTAAGGCCATTGGGCGTGTTTTTCTTGATCACCAGTGAGTTGACTGATACTCGCCTATCATAAAGCATTGGAAGGATTTTGCTTAGGGTTGGATTGTCGTCTAACTCTAGAAGAAATCTACATATGTGTTGCTTGAGTTTTGGACGGTATGCTGTTTATCATTATGTGTTGATGATCCAAACTGAATCTACATTGACTCTCATTGAAGCAGAGGACAGAATTGTTCCCTTGTTGTTGCAGATATATTTGTTCTCTTGCTGTGGAATTCTGTTGGCATGTCAAACCGAGTGTGCTGCTATTGTCTCGAAACTCATCATTAAGTGTGATCTGATTTATACCTTTATTAACTAAGCAATTGCTACTGTTCCATCATCATGGCTAATTCAAAAGAAGAGGAAGGCAGGAGAATATTGCAATGCACCTTATGTGGTAGATTTCGACATTCAGAAAATGTTGGAATAAATATGGCCATCCAACCTCTACTTTGGCTGCAAGAACCTCATCTGGGTTGCTCAATGAGTTTGCCACTATAAGTCGGGCAGAATACGATGAACTATCATCTCACCATTCTTCCAAGGTTGGAACAGGTACAACTATGGTTGATATTGACTGCTCTACATGTGATAATTCTCATGATCAAGGTAGTAAGTGGATTACTGATTCTGGAGCTACCTGACATTTCTGTATGGACTCTCAGAGAGAATATGAGAATGAGGTAGCAGTCTGCCTCGTCTGAGAGAATATGAGAATGAGGTAGCAGTCTGCCTCGTCTGCCTTCTTGTGGTTTCAAGCCTTCTTTTTTCAATTTTTTTTCCTATGTTAGTGTCCATTTTGATCTGCAGTTTCTTGGCTTGTTTGGGATGCAGATGTTTGAAGTTTTCTCTTTTTGATTAAAAAAGTGACGTCAGATTTGAATAATCTGTAGTTCTCCTCTTTTTTGTGTGTGTATGGCACTTATTTTTTGTGCTAGCAAAGAAAGGGTTGTTGAAGTTCTCCATCTTTTCTTTTGGACGAATTTTCAAGCTCAATATGGTTTAACGAAGTACCAAAAAAAAGAAAAGAGATGAGTTCCTTACAAACAAATTGAAATCAATAGCATGGCAATAAGCTTGAAAGGAATGCCAAAAGATCTGACGTCTTCATTCTTGTACACGAACTAATAAAGAACAAAGAAACAAAGCACAACAAGCATTATAAGTGAATCTTTCAAATGAAGCAGCAGGATATAGTCAAATAATGATGTCTCGTTTTAAAGAATATGTACTGACATACCAAGATCCTATGTAACAAGCACATTGACATTGCTGCAACCACCACTAATCTAATAGAAGTGTATTATGAAAAGAAATGTAGGGTGTAAGCAAAAATTATGAGAAAGTACAGGAGAGCACTTAATTCTTAAATAAATAAAAGCAAAACGTAAGTACAGAAAACCCAATCTAGAAATTTGAACTCACAGTGAATGTTGAACAACCAATCTCTTCTAAAACGTCTGAAGCAGCATTCATATAAGAAACACAAGTCCTGTATGAAATGAAACTAGATCATTTTCTTGGAGATCAACAACATTCCTCCTCTACACATCACTACTAAAACAAACAAGAATATAAAACAGCAGTGGACTAATAGTTATATAAATCATCCCCCAATTAGCATCAACTTATACAATCAATTATAATGAAGTAGTGGATGATAACAACATTCCTTTGTTTGATGTTCCCTACTATCTGACAATATGTAGGATAGCACTCATATGTGCAATAAAAAAGCACATAGAAACTAAGTATCTATGTCTGGCCTGATGATGCCAAGATACATAACTAACCAACCAATTGTTTGTAAGAGTTGGGTTTCCAAGGATGTCATGACATCAAGCTATAAATGTGACTATAATAGTCACTAAAGAAGGATATAATAGAAAAAGGCACTAAGGCCACTTGGAAATATATCAATCTTATTGAATGAATGTCAAATGGCTGTGTAAAACAGCATTCATGTACAAGAGGCAGCCCAAGAATTTATACAAGCAATAAGAGTGAAGTAGAGAAGGAAGAGAGGGTTGTTCTAGCTGTTGG